>CAVNYN010273144.1:3383-60097 GCA_963692815.1 Nyctanthes arbor-tristis | reverse complement strand
TAGGAAGTCCCAAAGTTAGCTTCCTAGAGGCTAAAACAGCACCTTGAGCTCTAGCAATCTCACCAGAAATCATGACTTGTTGTCTGATTGCTTCTCGTCGTATGTGAGCATAAGCCTACTCAACTATAGGAAATGGATTGGTTTGCAGAATATCAGCCGTGATTTTGTCATGCGGATCATTAAGGCCATCCAAAAAGGTATAGACTCTTTCTTCTTGAATGAGTCTATTGTAGTGTTGAATGTCTACTGGGCATTCCATAGGATTTGGACAACGAAAATCAATCTCACGCCATAGTCCTTGCAATTCAGTGTAATATTTCTCCAGGGAACCACTGGCTTGCCTTAATCGAGTCACACGCCGTCGAAGATTATACACTTGAGATGTGTCACTGCCATCGAAGAAGGTTGTGGCAATTGCGTCCCAAACCCCTTTTGCTATAGGGAACCTTATGAAATTGCCAATCATCGAGGAATCAATAGAATTAATGAGCCATCCTTTAACAATGGCATTATCAGTATGCCATTTGCGAAAGGAAGGATCGATCGGAGGAGGTTGAGGAGTATCACCATTGATGTATCCAAGTTTGTCTTTGCCAAAGATGAACATCTCGACAACTTAGGACCATAGTGTGTAATTCAAGCCATCCAATTTTATGCCAATGGGAGCTGTAGAAAATTTTGTGGCAACGGTTGGAGCTTGTGTTTTGTTTAGAGCTTCAGTAACTTTGGTAGTAAATTCACGAAGCGGATCAAGGTTGATCAATTCCCCAGAGGGATTCTCATGGCTAGAATCGGCCAATAGAAATTTTCAGAAAAGCCAGGAATCGTGTGTCCCTAATACTATGTAAAAATATGAAAACAAGATGAGTAATTTCTGTATATTTTCATTCATCTATGGAGCTCAATATATACAACTCATTAGGTATTACAAAAAAAAAAAAAAGGAAATTAATCAATACTATAGGAAGCCTATTAATACATAGAATATTTGATATACAAATATAAGGAAAATTCCCATTAACTATTTTCCTTCATTACATAGAGATAAGATTGGGATTTTGATTCTGACTTGTCCGTCACGAACCTGTGAGAACTAGAAACTAGAATCTAGAATATAGATTCTAGATGATTTAAGCTTATAGTATAAGTTCTATACTTCAGCTCATGCCAACACTCATATCTAATATCAACTAACAAGCAGTCCAAGATAGCATCTTTAAAGGCATTCATTTGGCTATCAGAGTGATCATTCCCATTGTCTTTTTCAAAAATAAAGTTGATCCCTACAAATCCATGGGCAAGGTTTACGCATTTCAACTTTAGGATGTCTGTAAAAACCAGTAAAGCGCCACATTTTATTATCCAGGTTAACTATAACATCTATATGTCCTTGCAAGAAACAAAGAAAGAAGTGTATCATGACAATCATCATTCCACACTAAAATTAAACCCCCAGTACGTTGTTTACTATCTACAACAAAACATTGATCAAAACCAATATTATTCTTTAAATTACTGGCTTCAGATCCAAAAAGCCTTGTTTTAGAAAGGAAGATAAGTTTTGGGGAGTAAATATGGACCATATATTGCAAATTAAACAATGCGACAGGGCTGCCCATTCTTTGCACGTTCCAACATAGACAAGTCATTGCTTCTGGCGGTCCTGCATAGCAGGACTCGCCAGTTTTATAGTAGGTCTAACCTCAGGTGTTTCGTGTGCTTTCCTCTTCTTGGTATAGTCACTTGGCTGTGCTTCATTTCCATAACCACTAGCTAATTGCAACTCCTGGAGATTCCTTTTAAGAGTATTGGATGGTTATTCTGTCCTGTGCTCTGGTCCCTCCATTGTATTAGCATCCTGGTCCACATCAGATGTCTGTTCATTGTACCAAATGGAAGTATCTGTGGACCCTGTTTGCTGTGCTACGCTGTTATGTATTCCTCGTTTCCATGTTTGTTTTCCTTTCATTGCTGCTCGAGACTCACGATTCTCCGGGTTCTTTGATTGAAATATCATCATTGCTTTCTCTGGCTCAATGTTTTCCTCCACTGATTCGGTACTACATATAATTCCTTTCTCTTTGGTCTTAGGGGTGGCTCACTTGGTAGAACAATGGCCTGGAAATTAGGATTTTGTCGTCCCAATTTGACTGCTACAGAAAGTTTTTTTTCCTTAAAAGTCATGTTAGGTTCCGTATCCTCTTCACCATACTTTGGATTTTTTGTTCCATTTGAGTTAAAGGATTACTTCTGTCCCGATTGACGACCACTTGAAGGCGTAGCTCGAATCCATTCCCCGTATCTTCTCTCTTCTACTGTTTTAATCGAGTGAATGGCTGCCTTACTACATTCACTAAGCTTGTGTCCAATGATACCACATCCATAGCAAAATTACGGTAAGTATTCATATCTGAGAAGTAAAATTCTCTCATCCTTAGATTCCCCAACACAAATTCGAATAACTCTTTTCATAACATCAATTCGTACTTGAACCCGCATGACAGCCCCATTGACATCAACTAATTCAAGCTTACCAATTGAAGAACCCCAAATTTTCGGACATTCAGTGTTTTTTAGAGCAATTGGGACATAAGAATTTGAACCCAGAAACTACGTGAGTGAAATCGGTTGTCTCGATTTCCCCCATGCTAGTCGTATTTACTAACGCCAGTAGTTGTTTATTGAAGCTCCAGGGGCCTCTTGCTGGTACACGTTGTCTGTCTTCCAACTTATCAAGTATGAAAGTAAAGATGTTCCTGTGCTTTGTACATTCAAATCGCACCCGTCCCTCTATTTTCCATATCTGCCGAACTGTGTCTTCAAGTCCTTCCCTATTGCCTTGTTTATTTCTCCAGAGCTTTCCAATAAGACACTGATTGAGCTGCTTTCTGAAGGAAGTTGCAGCTGTGGCGTCAATGTTGAAAAGCGGTCCATCATCATCATCATCATCGTCATCATCATCATCGAGCGAAAGCTTCCCACAGATTTTCGCTATTTCTGTGCTTTCTCCCTTATCCGTAGAGCAACCAAAGATGTGGAGAGCTAGAATATCCAATTTCACAGTTTCCGGCGTGAGAATCGGCGCCGGACAAACACCAAGAGATGGCGACCAACCTAGACTTCTGGGACCTTCCTAAGCCTGGTTAGGACTCCCCTTTCGAAGAAAAAAGTTTTTGTTGACTTGCATCGATAAATAAGATTACATCTTCAATG
Organism: Nyctanthes arbor-tristis; assembly: GCA_963692815.1. NCBI lineage: Eukaryota > Viridiplantae > Streptophyta > Magnoliopsida > Lamiales > Oleaceae > Nyctanthes > Nyctanthes arbor-tristis. Next base: position 56,884 of record CAVNYN010273144.1, on the reverse strand, counting down.
ACCGCATGGAGATCACTAACCCACTCTATGGAGTCTAACATAGAATTAAGCGCCCGAACTTGGCGATGAGCGACTTAATTCGTAAATTTTTTAATGAAAGAAAAGTTGAGATCAACAATTTCACTAGCAATCTTTTTACAATCATCAATAATTAAAACCAAATAAAGAAAAATCAGGGGAATATTTCTTGGTGGCTCCATAGACTAGTAGTGCATCAGTTTCAATAGTAATATGGTGCAACAAGAGTTCTTTGATCCAAGAGAGAGCCTCACAAACACCCAAAGCCTTGACAAGTTTAGGCTCGAACATACCATCAAATTTAACTGCCTTTTCTCTAAACAGCTCTATTCACATTTAATTTCAGCCGACCATTAGAAGGTTTCTTCCACCGGAGAAGGCTGTCGGTGTTAGAGGAGACGTGGTTCCTAATTCTTTGTGCACGATTCTGAATGGTTTTTTTTTTTAGTTTCAAGGATTTTTTTGAATTACTCTTTTCTATTCTTCATGGTACTTTATTGAGAATTTAACCACAGTTCTACAAGCGCAAACTAATTATTTTACTCAAATAGATTATACATGGGTTTTTATCTAATTTTTATCATATGATAACTTGCTATGATATTAGCTCTTTTATTATTTATGATGCGATTTTTAGAAAAAAATATTTCGGTTAGTCTGGTTTAATTACTTTTAAATTGTTTTTTACGTGCAAGGCACGGGTAACGGACTACTGCTACTGCTACTACTAATAATAGTAATAATAATAATAATCTATATATTAATAATAGGAATAGGGTGTACCATTTTCCCGCTCTTCATCTAGTGTTGTAAGATTGATGACGGCTATATGACGTCACTTTTTTTCTCCTCTGCATATCATTAGATCTTTGCTGGGTTTATGTGATTTTGTTATATATAGAGTGGTATGCCATATTGTTCTACAAGATTTTATACAAAGAGGGAGAGTGGAGATTCATTTGAAAAGAGAAATGAAAGAAATGCTTCAAGAGATGATGATCTACTAAGATTTCAGAACTTGATAGTATGAAACATCAGCTTTTCCTTGCCTCTCTCTTGGTGAGATGTTGGGTAATCGGATGTTGCTCTATTTCTTGGTTCTTAGCTGGTAATGTGTTTACACTTAATTTTTGTGAAGTTCTAGCGGAAATTGTAGGGAGAAATGAAGTACTTTGCCCAAAATTCCACTACTACAAGTTTGTCATGAGTTATCATATTTAACTACAATAATGAGCAGGGCATAATACGTTTCTTTGAATTTTGGGCTATTGTCACCTATTTTCTCTTATTGGAGTAGTGGAGTTTTCATTCATTAATTTTTAGTTACTTAAAAATCTTATCTTTCTATTGTTTATCACTGCTAATGACTGAGATTTACATTGCTTTTGAGTTGGAACCTTCATAAATATAATATTAGAACACTCAAATAAATCAAGACTGGTGCATTTCTTATCTGGAAAGACGACCTAAATAAGCGAAAAGGTCAAATATGGATGCATGAGGATGGCAGTGAACATGTGGAGGTCAAGTTCTTCATTTGTGGGCCATATGGAGCCGGCCAAGTTGGTGCTGAGAAGTTCAGTGAAGAAATGAATGCATCATATGCCAGTTCCTTTCTGTTTCAACCAAATACAGGTTAGAAGGACTGGTTTACATTGTTTTGAATGATGCGATTGCCAATTCCTTAACATTGTGCTTGGTGATAATTTATAAGGCACTATTTTGCCCTTCTCTTCTCATACTTCATTTTGGAAGTACCCTTTTCTGTGTTGAGTTTCACAATTGTTATAGAACTAATGGAAATTTGGAAAATTTTCAACTTAAAAAAATAATAATAAGTGAAAAGGTCAAGATTGATCAAGAAATTCTAGCGGTAATTTTATGATCCTTGCTTTATTAATAATAATTATGAGAAAAGTGCCAAATATCTAAAATTTTATGTTGTTGTTTCATCATTGTTACTTCTCTTGCCCGTCTCCTACTCGTTTCACAGGTTTGACCTTCTCATTAATTCGTTCTATAATGTACATATTTTTGGCCCACAAGATCTAAATCACCCTAGAAAATTCCTAGAAGAAAACGCCTATAGGCTCACTCTTTGTCCACTGGCTAAATATATCATGTTATGGGCTTTTAGGAATCAGAGTACATCGTTCTCACTTTTCTCTGCAACTGAATTTCCTATAAATTTTATATGCTCTAAGATAATAAATTTGTATTAATGGCATGCATGTTTACAGCTCAATCTAAAGAAGTATAAAAGAATGACTTTCTCTCTTTAACTCTGGAGATGTAACACAGAAAGCGGGAACAACAAAGCTAGAATTTCACGGGGTTTAACTTAAGAAAGGGGAACATCAAAGCAAGAATTCTGAGATGTTATCTCAGTTTAAGATGACTGGACTACCCTCATTAGTTCAAAAGTTGCCCGTTACTCTCTGCAGAAATGATGCACCACTATCCGACATCAAGTAAGAATGAGCTTTCACTTGGGAAAATGAACATGCTCTTGATGCATTATGACAATGTTGGCTTACCAGTTCTGGTTTTTATGTTGGCTGCTCTCTTGATTTATCAGAAGCGATACACCAAGGAAAAGAAAACTTCTGAAAATCATAAACAAGCAAGCACATTTTCAATTTTCGAACATTTGTCACCTTTGAATCTTTTGCCTTCACAATTGAGTTATTTATAATATTTCTCAAGAAGGAATATGGGTGCACAATGGCCTCCCTTTGATCGGGCATTGACATTGGAGTGTATCATGCTTGGACTCATTCCTAATTGTAGATTGATAGAATGGGGAGTTGCCGTCTGATTATGAGGATATTTGGACAGCCATTGATACATTCTTATAAGCATGTACCTAAAAAAAAGTAGACGTTGCATTGGCGATTGTTATTTGAAGTGCATAGATTTTTACAAAAATAATCATGTGATAAAATTCATAGCTAGATTTATATACGTGAAATTACAAAAAACAATTGCTTTCAAATACTTTTCCTAATGCAAAATCTCATTTTTGCATAAAGGGTATGTAATTAGAGTTTGATTCAACGGTCTCTTTTAAATTTATAAACCAAATAAAAAATTGCCACTCACTTCTTGCATTCATATTTTCAAAATTTACTACTTTCTATTGAGATTGGATTGTGTGAAATTCTATACTTTCGAAGACTATTAAATTGGGTAATTTATTCTGATTTAGATTATTTCTAATTTGTCTTTTCTAAATTGATTATTTTTAATGTATTTTTTAATAGAGATTAGCTACAATTTTTATATGGTACCATCTGAAAATTTTCTATTTTGTTGTTATTCTCGTGCAATGTACGAGTGAAAATTCTAGTAGTAATAATAAGAAAAAGCACCCAATCCAGTTGACAAAAATCGTATGAAGTAACCACGTGCCACAAAAACGATGGGAAATTACTAGAGCAAGGGCCGCGGCTCTATTGAAATGGACAAAATATTAACCAGAGAAGGAAAATAAAATTCAATTTGGTGGGAAATAATCAAATTAGCAATGGTAGCACATAGTGAAATTAATGATTGAAATGGTTTCCTTATGAAATAGGGCAAGAGCAGGACCGTCGTGCATTTTTGGGCAAATAGGAGTGACATAACGTAGACAAATTACATTGATAATCTAATAGACGAGTAGCGCTATTTATTTAGATTAAGTAGTGGTCTAATTGCAAATTTTACATTAAAACATGAATAGATAATATAAGTAAATGTGGATGTCCACATATTTAATATCTGCCAAACGGAAAATACTATAATTGCAGGTAATCATTCAACAAATATTTTTACAAAATTGTCGTAAATTCATAGTATTACTCTATGTAAGTAGGGAAAAATAATTTAAGGATTTTCTATTTAGATAAGAAGCATTATTAATTATTCAAATAATACGTGGTTCGAATTGTAATACAGTGGATAAATACTACATCTCAGGTGAGAGGTCTTGAGTTCAAACCACACATGCACCTCCCATAATTTCCCTCCCCTCTTCTATGTCCCTTTTGTATTAAAAAAAAATTATATAATACAAGTGTTCAAGTTCCGACCATTTGGCATGACTAGTTATTAAGAGGTAAAATCTTGGACACAACTAAGATTTTGACATAAAATCTTGGAGCATCGTTTAGGATATGCTCGAGCCTACAAAAAAATTGTGCTACAATAATTTCTACTAAAATCTTAGAGTATCTATTTGGGATATAATGAGAAAATAATTGGAGAACAGTAATAGTATTTCAAATGCAATAATGCTTCCTAAAAAATTAGTAAGATATATCACCTAAAAAATGACAGGACATGTGAAAAGACAAACATGAAGCAAGGAACATCTCCATAACAATGTGAAGCAATATTTTGAAAAGAGTAATGCTATTTAGCACCACTGGTGCTTTGCACCATATCAAGATGACACTAAATGATAAGTTGCATTAAGTGGATCATTTATTAATTCATTTAATTCTACTTATCATTTAATGACACATTGGATGCCATCTAGAGTGGTGCAAAGCACCACTGGTGCTACATAGCATTATTCTTTTGAAAATTAAACCCAACTTATCTCATTATTTTCTCTCACATTCCATTCATCTCTGTCTCATTTTCTATTATCACTCTCTTAATTTACTTCTATATATCCTACATATATCTTATATCATATCAACTAGATGTTCAGGGATCGCAACCTTGTCCCGCTGTGTGAAATTTTTTAATTATCTATCCTGTCCTGTGAAACAACAAATTTCAGGGTAAGGAGATTTAGGGTTGGAGCTTGGGTTAGGCAGGCCTAAGATTATTTTCAATCAAATTATAATAATTATTACAAAAGGTGTTTGATCTATTAGAACGGGAAATATGATCGATGAAGATTTAATGAATAAATTAAAGTTGCTGCTACATAATTGTCAAAATCATTATTATTGACGTCGCTGCAAAGTTATTGCCCCGAACCACCACGTTCTCTATATTTTCTCTCTGCAAGTAGTACAAGTTCAAAGGTGCGTTGCACGCTGACTATATTATAAAAAGGGTAATTTTCACTCTAGATTGCCAACATTTTAGTTTTGTATTAATTTTGTTCTTATTCATTTTATGGGGCCAACTAAGTCCCAGCCTTTCATTTATTATCGTATCATGTCCCCAAGTGACTTTTCATCCCCAACTTTTCAATTTTCACCATTAATCCCTTTCAAAATGACTATTTTAGCCTTAATTATTTATTTCTACTATAGGTCCCCAACCTTTTAATTTTTATACAATTTTATCCTTTTATTTTTTAGGCGAATAGGAACTCCAACTTTTTATTTTTTACCGTCTTATATCCCCATTAACGTTTTACATACCTAACATTTTAATTTTTACAATTAATACGATTAATTATTTAAATAAAAATAAAGAATAATATAAAATAAGAAGCTTATCCACTTTAACTCACTCTAACACAATTCAATGACAATAGTCGGAAATAATAATAACAAAAAACTAGATCTAAAACGGTCTCTATAGATATCAAATTCTCATCAAAGAAAGTTTTTGATCTAAGTATCAGCGTAACAATTCAAATCTGATTTCTTGATCTACCACAAATAACGTGGCGGATGCAGATTGGGTAGATCTATCCCAAAATATTTAATTTTTGATTTACTAATATAAACATATCCATAATACTTTATTCTAATTTCATTTTTTATCTCTCTTTGTAATGTTCACCCTAATTGCCCTATGTTTTGTTATCCGTCTCAACCCGATCTGATCCACCAATTGTTGATGCACAAAAAATTAAAATTAGCCCATTAAGGTTTGATTTCATTTTCGTAAATTGAAAATGACTTTTTTTAATCCACCCTAATCCATATCCACCACGTGATATGTGATCAGCCAAAATATCCAATCTAGGCTGTTATATCGACTCTCAGATTGGAAACTTTTTTTTTTTTACTTAGATTAGGTATCTATCATATTTGGTGTATATCGAGGTTTTTTTGTTATCACTACCAGCTAAGATGGTAGAGTTCTTATTTTTTATTGTTCTTTATTTTTTTATTTTTATTTAAATAATTAAAGGTATAATGGTAATTTTAATAGGAATTAAAATTAATAAATGAAAGGTTGAGGACGGAAGGTGTTATTAGGGACGTAACACAAAAACAAATGAAAAGTTAGTGGTCGTATATGCCCAAAAAATAATGAGGATAAAATTGTACAAAAATTGAAAGGTTAGGGACCTATAGTGGAAATAAAGATATAAGGGCATAATAATCATATTGATAGGGCTTAATAGAGAACTGAAAGGTTGGGGACGAAAAGTGACATTAAGGACAATGTGATAATAAATAAAAGGCTAGGGCCTCGTAGGCCTAAAAAAAGAATGGGGACAAAATTGATACAAAATTGAAAGGTTGGAGACATAGAGTAAAAATTACCCTTATAAAAAATCATTTACATAATGGTAGAATATATTTTGATTATAAATATACATTTTAGCAAAAAGTTACTATAATAAAATAATTTGCTAAGATAAAATATATCTTTATTAGCCTAAAAAAGAAGCAAAAAGGGGGGAAAAAGGTATGATCCAAAACTAACATGGTCTAATGACATTTAAGTATGTTTCTCACACCTTTCATCAAGGTTCAATTCTTCCCCTTTATAGTTCCTTTGTCATAATAAAAAAAAAATCCTTTTTAGATGACTATTATCTATGTATATTCTTAAATCAAGAGTAATGGTGCCTTTGCTGCAGTGCCCATTGGTATAGCTATTCTTACGCTTTACAACATATCAATATTTCTCAATTTAATTTTCTATTTACTTTTTTTACCGACAAAATTTTGCTAGAATATATCTCTTTCTTACTTTATAAATCAAGGCTGATTGGTTATTTGTTTATTGCCCAAGATTTACAATTTGCACCAATTTCTCTTCATATCTGCCCTAAAAATCTGCAATTCAACGTGATTAGCTTTTTCATATTTTTTTTTAAAGAAGATATGGAAGATACCAAAGATGCAAAAATCTCACTCTTCCTCCAATGTTAAGAGAGAGAGAGATATATATATATGTGTGTGTGTAATTTTCTTCCGCAGTTCAAGCATAGACTTTTCTATTAGTTTTTTTTTATCTTGCTTGACGTGGTAAAGGATAAGGCTAATCATGAATACATTGCGTTTGATTTAGAAAAAAAGTCTGCGATTTATTGGATTTATGTCCAAAAAAGAAGAAATTGATGGCATGAATTCTTTTTTTCTTTTTTTTTTTGGCACCCAATGGAGTGAATTTTTGTTCAAATTGAAATTGAAGCATGTGTTTAGATTTTTGTTTATACTTGACATAGTTTTGTGAAATTCAGTTTTCATTTGTCTTCACGCTTCTTTTGATTTATTTATTTGTTTCAAGTTGAAGACTAACTAGACATATTGCATTTCTAGAACAATGGAGAATCAAAATTTGTAGAAACATCTTCTTGCTTTAAGAGAGCCCCAGTAAGATTAATTCTTATGTAAAGAAATTTTATTATTGGATACATCATTCAGTAATTTGTTTTATATCACCAATTTTATTGAACCTAACTCTTAAAAATTAAACTCCATTATTAATAGTTTTGAACTTTTATTACTGAGCAATCATTTCACTAATGTATTACAATGAAATTTTTCGGCCAACATCTTTATGCTTTTATGGCGTAATAGCCTTTATTTCTTTTGTAGATTTGTTGATGAATTTACAGCTATAAAAATTAATTAATGTTCATAAAACTTTCCCATTGAAGCATATAGACAGAACGACTATTGGATGAATTTAAATTGTTCTTTGAATAGTTTTGTACTTTGGCAGAACTAGGTTTATTTCTTCTATTAATCCAATTAATGCAGATCCATGATTTTATATTTTTAGTTGATGTTGAAATGTTACCCGGGCATTTATTGTCGCTTCCTATTGATTATATTTTTAACATTATTCTTCCCGTGCATTATACAGGTCCTATACTAGTTACAATTAGAATTAGAATGTTATTAATTATAGCAATTTAAAATCACTATTTGATTGAATATTTATCTTTACTTATTATATTTAAGGTAACATAACATTATTGTATACAACAAATAATAAATATATAAATTTATAATCATTAAGAATGTCTTAATATTGTTTTCAAAATCAAATGAATTCATTTACGAAATCACAAAAGTTCCATAAGAATTCCATTAGTAACACTAATAAATTTGATTAAATTACTGAAAACCCTAAATAATAAATGGAAGAAAGTTTTAAAAATTTTAAAACAATTAAAGTATTTAATTATTTCTAAAAAGTTAATTATCTGATAAAATATACAACTGAAAATTATAAACATGTCTTAAAATTAATTTGAATGAAAAATATTATGAGAATCGAAGGATACTTTAACAATTGTATGTACCAAATGATGATAGTGATGCTTAGTTTGCAACAATTATCAAAGTTAATAATAGGTGAATTATGTCTAATAAACCAAAAGAGAGAGAGAGAGAGAGAGAGAGAGAGCATGTAAATCTAATTGTTTTTTTATTTTGAAATTAGGAGAATGGTACACACTTTGAGCTTTTCTATTTAATAGAATAACAGGGACAAAGGTTTGCCAAAAAAAAAAAAAGAATTACTGCGACAAAGTATATTTTAACAATTGTATAATACCAAATGATGATAGTGATGCTTAGTTTGCAACAATTATCAAAGTTAAGAATAGGTGAATTATGTCTAATAAACCTAAAAAAAAAAAAAAAGAGAGCATGTAAATCTAATTGTTTTTTTATTTTCAAATTAGGAGAATGGTATACACTTTGAACTTTTCTATTTAATAGAATTACGGGGACAAAGGTTTGCCAAAACCAAAAAAAATTATCGTGACAAAGTGTATTAAAATTCATGTAACAGATATTTTTAAATGAAACTAAAATGGAATAAGTTTTCCCTTTAAGTTCAAATACAAGAATTATAATAAAAACTTTTTGAGCAAATTAAATTTATTTAAAGAAAAAAATTATGAGTTCAATAAAAATAAAAAACTACACTCATAATTAATTATTACTTAATAAATGCTACTCTCTCCACCCACAAAGATAGTTCGGTAGGCAATTTTACGTAGACTATGATTAGTAGGTAATGTGGTTAGGACATGTAATTTTACTTTATTTTTCCATATATACATTTGTGTCATTTATTGTTTTGAAATTTATTGAATACATAGATAGTTAAATAATAATAATTAATTAGGGGCACATATAAAAATGAAACATTAAATACATATTCAATAGAGTAAGTGGATCATCTTTTTAGGATAGACAAAAATTGAATAGTTAACTATCTTTTTGGGATGGAAGGAGTATTTAATACATAATTTATAACATACAAAATACTAATTAATGACATAGTTATTAATATGAATTAAACACTAATCGATTGTAAAACAGTACAATTGATATTAATAAAAAATGTCAAAAGTAAAAGGGGGAATGAATGTTTTACATTCTTTCCCCTTTTATATTATATATATATATATATAGTAGGGTATATATATACCCACACACACACTAACACATCTGCTCGAGATTGACAATATAAGAAAGAAATGATGCATTTTGTTTTAGTGCATGGTGCAAGCCATGGAGCCTGGTGTTGGTTCATGCTGCTACCTCTATTGTATGAAGCAGGCCATAACGTCACCACTTTGGATCTCTCCGCCAGTGGCATGAACCTGAAAAGGCTAGATGAGCTTCTCACGTTTTCAGATTATAACCAGGAGTCAACTCCGCCAGAGGAGAAGGTAGTTGGACATAGTTTTGGTGGCATGAACTTGGCCTTTGCAATGGAAGAATACCATGATAAGATTTCTCTGGCCGTTTTTGTTGCCGCTGCTATGCCCAAGACGGGAGAGAGGACATCTTTTATTCTGGATCAGGTATCAAATTCTTCTTCTGTGCATTTAGCAATGAGTAATACTATTTAGATAATGATGAGTTCGCCCATCTCATGTCTTTGATAGGGTGGATGTGGGATAGACACAAGGTGAGGTGTATGTGTAGATTTTTCTATACTATTTATCTGCGCTTGATACTATTCTTTCTAGTTTAATTGGTATATTTACATTTAGAGTTAGGCAAATATTAATAAATATACATAAGCATCCACTTATTCAATTTGTAATAAGGAAATACTAAGCAAACTAGTGATGCAAGTCCCATCTAGATGAAAACTATTCTTATTATAAGCTTGCTCTTTAGTATTGTTCAAATACTTGTTAGCAAGTTTTTGGGTTATGTTTTTAGTAGTTTTTTGGCTCTCATGATGAGTGCCAGTATGGTGTAATAATGAAGTAGATGCATCCTATTTGGTTAAAATCAAATAAATAATGCTATTCAGTAAATTAGAGATTGGTTTTCAATTTAATTGTCATTTTCTCGCTAGACGTGAAATAAACAAATGTTTCAATATAACTAGATTGCACGTCAGTTCCAAATAAATAATATAATTCAGGTCATATATATATATATATATATATATATAACACTCACCAGAAATTTCTCTCAAATTTCAACACCTCTATGACTGGCAGTACAATGAATGGCTCCCAAAGGGATGGATGAAGGATACACAGAACATTCCTTTTGGCGTGCCAGAAGATAATTTAACAGCAATTTTATTTGGACCTCTCTTTGTTTCAGGAATGTATGAAAAGGGGCTACCTCAGGTTCTCTCCTCCCCTTTTCTTTTTCTACGTCTTATGTTGATAAAAGTATCATTCTGGCACTCTCCGAGGCTATTCGTTATATCACCCTCTGTCCCAAGGGAGGTGTGTGTGTGTATATAGTCGTATGGAATTTCAATTTCATGCGGTCAAGTCGTGCATAACGGAGGGTGCTAGAATCTCAAACATCAATTCTTCAATTGTAGCTTGGTTTTTAATTAGTTTTATGGAATCAATCTTAGGACAAGGCATTAACAAATTTGTTGTTGAGACCGACTTCTTTTTTCATGGAAGACTTGTCAAAGCAATGTCCATTTTCTACTAAAGGCTATGGATCTGTAAAGCGTGCGTATGTTACTACAACGGATGATAATGGTTGGTATGTATGTTAAATGTATTATGGTACGTAAGTCAACCGTATTAATGGTTATTATGTATGTTAACCATAATAAATTGTTAGTATGTATGTAAGTCGAAGTAACGGTTGGTATGTACGTCATTTGTCAACGGAATATTGTGGACAAGTTATTATATTTGCTTAAAAATAATGTACTTATGTTTAGTACGTATGTTCATTTTTTCTAATTAAATTTAACAATAGTATTGTTTAAAAATATATGCTAACTATTTTATGGTTCTCAAACCTTATGCATATTTGAAAGTAATATTATCAAATCACATAGATTTTTTAGTTGATTAACTAATAACTTGCTTGAGCCAATGCATTGCACAGATCTGTTTGTATTGCAACTCTTAATATTGTTGGTCCTGTCTTTCAGTTCAATTCAACATGAATAATTTAATAAATTTTATTTTTCAATTTTAATTATTTTTAAATTTTATTTGTTATTATGACTTAAAGAGTAAGGTATTAATATCGCTCTTATTTATTTATATAAATTTTTTGGGTTGCGGGTATAAAGATCATTTTAATGAGTTCTAGATCTTGTATAGAATTGGTTTTCCCAAATCAATTTTTATTTAAATTCATTCTCAATCACACATTCACATATTAAAATTATATTGCACGTAAATTTTTATGGACATTACACCCAAAGAGAGGGCCTTAAATCCTTCATAGAAATTGGCACCTCACATTTAGGAATCAAACCTAAGATAGCAGTATTCAAAGAAGAAGGGAATTCTTCACAAGATAACCAGTCAATAAAGGTCTCACAATTTCGTTGCATAGTATAAGCCAAGCTTTTTGAAAAAAATGCCGCATTTAAGCCATCCAGGCCACGAGATTTTTCCAGATGCTTGTGGCTAAGAGCAACCTTGAACTCTTCTAAACTAAAATGAGTAAGGAGAAGTTCATTATCTTTAGCTATTATTCTTCCCTTAACACAGTTCAATACTTCCTCTGGTTCCCTTTCCTCAGCTGTGAATAACTGCTCGAATTAGGATTGTGCAATCGAAGCCAAACTCTCCAAGTCCTCATGCCAAACACCATTCTCGTCTTGCAGTTATGTATTCTATTTCTCCTTTTCCTATTCAGCACCACTACATGAAAGAACTTCGTGTTTGCGTGCATCTCCACCCTGTAACTAGTGGCTTTTAGCTCATTGCCTCCATTCTGCTTCATCCTAACAAAGTACACAAATCGGTTCTAACTTTAGTGTTCAGAATATCCACATCAAAACTTCTGAATTTCGAACTTTAAGCAATCAATCTGTGTTCTAAATTGTCAAATTGTCTCCCTCCCAAAATCTTTTAGACATACATCGAGCCTCTGGTTAGTGACTTGCCTAAACGTGCTTAATTATCGGATTTATCTTTTCCCTTCCCTTTTCTTCATTATTGAAAAGGAGTGAAGTCCAAGACTTACAATTATCGGTTGAAGGAAGTAGCTCGGCTCAAAAATCTAGACCGAGCTACTATTTTTATTGATATTAAAAGTGCTATACAAAGAACAGAGGGGATATAGTGAACCTTATCTCCAAGCAAAACCGATCTCATAGAGCAATACTCTTGGGCAGAAGCAATTAAGCTCACTAGTTTCATAGCCAAAATCCATTGTTTCAAGGGTTAAATTAGCACTTCAATTATTCTGGTAAAATTTTTGGTGAATTTTCTAATTTATTAATTTTTGTTGCTACTTTTAGTCACTAGAATTTTGTATATTTTCTCTTAATACATATGTTTCTTTTTCTTCAAGAACTATGTTTTATTTTTACCGTGATTTCATTGTTTTAATTAGAGAGTTTTTATAATGAATTAAAGACATTATCTTTGTTAATTAAAGAGATGATTTCTCTAGTTGGTGAATCGTGTTTTGTGTATTAAAATTAAACGTCTCTTATCAAAGGATTTATGCTTTAATCCTTTGTGGCAAGGTTTTAATTTGTGTTCGTGATCAATTTTCAACGGGTACAAGTTCTAAGGTCCAAATATATAGCCCGAATATAGGCTTCTCTGGGTTACAATGTAATTTGTGTGCTTAGAATATAAACTGCGCTTCTGTGGTCTTGTCATCTGGAGAGCACCAAGCTCTAATTTCGGGTAACTGAAAGCTTTAATCTTTCCTTTTGTAATCTTTAGCATTGGGTTTGATTTGTTATTTGGTTGAATTCGGCATTGGATTAAATTAGTTATTTGGTTGAGATTGGAAATTTTGTTGGTTTTGTTGACTGGGATTTTGTGGATCCTTCGGAGAAAAGTTGTGGTTTATTGATGAATCGAGGAAATTTTTGAATTTAAATTTCAAATGAGGTGTTTGGTGTGATTGACAAAGATAATAGCACTAATTTGGCTAGCACTACTTTGTCAGATAAGTAAATTTAGCTTTATTAAAACATCCTAAACACTATTATTTGTGGTTAGATAGATGTGGTAAGGTGAAGGTGACCGATCATATGATTGTAAATTTCGCCATTGGGATATATATGATATGATATTGTATGATGTGGTTCATATGATTTATAATCATCTTTTGTTGGGGGAGTCATGGAGATATGACATCAGTGCGGTTCATAACTAGGCTAGAAATAGATACAAATATGTTAAGGAGGGATGTCACACTTGCTTCGTTGACATCATAACAAGCACTTGTAGATCAGAAGAGAGTGAGGATAGAAAGTGATCCGTTCAAACATCTTAAAGAATCATTCAAGATATGATGTGTGAGGATTTAGAAGGTTAGATTGGGAATTAAAAGGAAATGAGAGAAAATAAAGAGCTGAAAAAGAGATGATTAAAATTGACGTAAAAATAATTGGAAAGGAAAAGTTGTTAAGGAAACTATTAAAGACGAAGTTGTACAAGTGACAAAAAGAGAGGTTGAAAGTGAGGCAATAATTAAGAAGGTGATAACTATTAGTAGTACATCATCTACTGATGAGTCATAAAGAGTGCCAAAAATTTTGGAGTGATAGAGTTGTGAATTCTCACAAATTTTTTTCTATGGAGTGATAAAGGGTGCCAAAAATCTTGGAGTGACGAGTTGATGAATTCTCACAATTTTTATTGCTAGCAGATGATGTATTTCTAGTAATAATTGAGGTAAAGGTCAAAGAAATTGGTGAAATTGTTGACGTTGAAAAGGTGGAGGTGAAACAACGAGCCCTTGAAATTCAATGAAGTTGAGAAAGCGGACTTGATCATTGTCAAAGACATGGTTGAAATTAAAAAGTGTGTAAGTGAGATGATTCCACATAAGTACAAGGACCCCCTTATATCTCATGAAGCTAACAAATCCCTCCCCATTGTATTTTATATTTTTATTCTAGATTAATAATTGAATTTGGGGGTTTCAAAAAGATCCTTTTGATGGAGTTCGCAGGGTCAATCCATTGTGATTCCCAATGCAAAGAATACCAGTGACTGCTCTTTTCAACGGTGAGAATTTATTTCCATTCGATCCAGGTGAACTTGGCGATCTTTTGAACCCTGTAACGATTTGAGGATGAACTGTCTCAAAGAGCGAGGGTTTGATATATGACCCATAGGGAAGCATGTGGATATCAATAAATGAGCTAAGATAAATCCGTTAATTCAGAGTCAGTAGTGTTGATTTAGCCAAATGATATATGTTTTGTTAGTAGAAACGAGTCAGTGAATATAACTCTTGAGCTAAAGCCCAAAGCCTACTAGTTTCATAGCCAAGTTCCATCGTTCCAGGAGTCAAATTAGCAGTTCAATTATTTTGGCCGAATTTCTAGTGAATTTTCTAATTTATTTGTTTTTATTTCTACTTTTAATTATTAGAATTTTTGTATATTTTCTTTCAATAATTAGCTTTCTTTCAAGAATTAGGTTTTATTTTTACTCTATATAAAGGGCTTCATTGTAATACAATTAAGTAGATAGTCTTTATGATGAATTAAATATATTGTTTTTGTTAAAGATATGGATTTCTCTGCTCAGTAAATCATGTTTATGTGAATTTGAATTATTCATTTTTTTATCAAAGGATTTAGGGCTTCAATTCTTTGTGGTGAGGTTTTAACTTGTTTTTGTGATCAATCTTTGATGGGTACAAGTTCTACGGTCCAATCTATCGCCCTGAATATTGACTTTTTTTAGTTATGATGTCATTTGTGTGCTTGGAATATAAATTTCATTTCCGTGGTCTCACCACCTTGTAGTTGAGTAATGATCTTAACTTGCTGGTTTCGATGCTTTATTCCTCCCTCCAAATATGAGTTATCTTATAGTCCATAGAACTGATCAACTCTGCTTCTAAAATGGTGCAATTCCCATACAACTCACGAAAACCAAATAAAAATTCCCCTCTGCTAGTGTTATTACAAACCGCCCCACCTCCTGAAGTTCTAATTCCATCAACTAAAGCTCCATGTTAATATAGCATGTGCCTCACATATGAATTTCTCTATCGATATAATCTATATATTAATAAAATTAGAGGTGCTGTGGTACAGTTTGAGCGCAATTTTCCCGTACAAAATGCTTCAAGTGGGGGCTTTTTGGTCATTTTGATTAGTTTGTGGTAACCAATGCGGTAACTTTGATGCTTATCCCTTCTACTTTTTGGTTTTTTAATTTTTGAATTATCTCATCTTCATAATTCTATCTTATCTTTATAATTCTATGTTTAAGTTATCTTATCTTTATATTTTTAAATATTCCTTTCATTTCAATGTGAAAATAACAATCAAGAGCAGATTTATTCAAAGGTTTGAGAATTGACTATGATATCATCATATCACATGGGTCTTGACACACACAAATAAAGTTAATATAATTGATGTTTTTTATGAATTGAATACTTATATCATACAATAAAAATTAAAATAAAATATAACTATTCTTGAAAAAATAACTATTAATAATTAAGAATTTAAAAAAATAAAATTAAAAAGAAAATAACTACCCCTCTATATAGTCTTCTCCTTATACGATATCAAGTTTTTAATTTTTTTAGCACATGTTAGAATCTAATTTCTCAAATCTTTATAATAAGTTAAATTATTTTAAATTATTCTTCCCGTGTATCACACTGGTGAAAAACTAGATTGGGTTAATTGCTTTCAATTTACTGTACATTATATTTATTGTAGGATGATGCCAATAGAAACGAAAATTTATTTTTACTTATTATTTATCATAATTTATTAAAACTAAATATTAATATTTACGTAGATACTTTGATAAGATGTCTAACCGTGCAATGCACGGGTGAAAATCTAGTAATAATAATAATCATAATAATAATAATAATAATAATAGTAAGAATTGTTTACCCAGTTGACAAAAATCGTATGGCGTAACCACGTGCCACAAAAACGATGGGAAATTGTCAACTCTAGAGCAAGGACCGCGGCTCTATTGAAATGGACAAAGCATTAAACAGAGAAGGAAAATGAAGTGCAATTTGGTGGGAAATAGTCAAATAGACAGTGGTAGCATATAATGAAATTAATGATTGAAATGATTTCCTTATGAGGGCAAGAGTAGACACCGATCCCATCCTCATTCGTTTTTTAGCAACCAGTAGTGATAAAAATGTGAAAAGTAAAAGGGGTTTCGTATTCAATAATGATATAAGATGGTCACAAAGACAACTATTTATAATAAAATAAGACAAATCCTAAATTGTAACCTAATTAGTTAACGAACCAAAAATACTCATAACAAAAATATTTTACAAAATAATAGTTCCAACACTCTCTCCCCCCCCCCCCCAAACTCATGATGTCATCGTTAAGCGTTTGCTAAGAAGCAAAACAAAACAAACTAGTTTTTGACACTTCATCTCTAAGGAGGGTTGATGCGGGTCATGCAGTCTATAAACTCAACTTTTCATCACAATAAGAGCAAATGATCATCCAAATACATGGTCTTCATAATTGTGGAAAGATATCTAAACCCAACAACTAATTCCATATATATTGGACACTAAAACTGATAAACAAGAAAAGAGAATCAAATTCCAATTCCAACCAAATTCCAATTCTAGATATCAACTGGACCAATTAGAGAGACAATTTCAAATATATATGGACACTAATTCACATTGGGTTCCACCTCAAATTAACTACAAATGAAATCACTTTTTATCATATGCAATGTCCAACCAAATAACTAATTTAAGCCTATAAAATCAACCAAACAAGAGCTTAAACTTAATTTGCCCGCAACCCTTAATTGACACGTCACCAAATCGTGATGTGAGTTCCGAGTCCCTTCAAAATATCCAATTCTTCCCCACAACTGCACTTAATTTGGGTCTGCCAGTTGAAATTTCTGCACTGACTTGCTCTTCAAACGTTCCTAGCCTTCGAAATCTATCTGGCCAAAAGAGATGGTGTGGACAAACTATTGAAAATCTCTCGTTATACAACCAAGATAATTCTGGCCTACTCAATCACCCCCAGCACGCACAACCCCATTAATTATTCGCCTTAAATCCTTTGAGTCAAGCGTTGGAATCAGCCGTAAAGTGTTCCGTTTGGGGAAATTTGTTCAGGATGTGATTGTAAGAGACAATGTAGATCCAAATGGAAAAACTAAGAAATCAAAGACAATAATGGAAATAAACAAAAAAGGACTTTGCCTGATGAGCGGCGCAATGCCACTAGCCAGAGAATGGAAGCAATGATAGACCTAGCCCAAAATTTAATACTCTGATACCATGTGAAAACTAAAAAGAATTTTGTATTAATAATGATAAAAGATAGTTACAAAGATGACTATTCATAATAAAATAAGACAAACCCTAAATTATAACCTAATAAGTTAAAGTAGTAAAGATATCATAACAAAAATATTTAACAAAATAATACTTTTAAGGTTTTGTTCTTCCGCTTTTCTTTCTCTTTTCTTTCTCTTTTTCCCTGGACTTAATTTTGGTTTGGTACAACTATGAAAACCTTGATGTATTAGATTGCTTACATGGTATTAGAGTTTTAAAAAAAACAAAACAAAACAAAACAAAATAAAAAATCTTGAATTTTGGAATTTTTCTGGCCAAATCTATTCTAAGAAATTTGAAGGGGTTTAGGTGACTTTTTGGCCCAAAAAAACTACACAGTCCGACTCTGAACAACTTGGGCATTCGACTGCTTAGGCGCATGAGAGTACCCAAGCCGACAGAGGTGGCACGTGAGACGCAAGTGTGATGGAGGGCAGTTGGCTGACGACGCGCGTGGGGGCACAAGAAGCAGTTTCCAGCGATCGGACTTGTCACGATGAGCTCAGGATTTGATCTTCTACGCTGTGGTGGTCTCCGTTTGTTTGGGTTCAATTTTTTGGTTAGTCTCTCTTGCTCAATTTATGGTGGCTTTGGTTGATCTCCTATGGTATAGATTTGGGGCTTGGAATAACATTTTGTTCGCATTATTTGTTGGTATTTTGATGCTATTTGTTTGTACATTGGTGATATTTTGTGATATTTATTGGACTAATTTGTTGGGTTTTGCTCAATTTGTGTTGTTTATTGATGCCAAGATAATATAGTTGGATTAGTTGATTGGGGGTTGAAATCTTTTGTAATGGATTAATCATTGATTGAGCTTGTTGGGCAATTTCAAAAGTTTCTAGTTTCTCAAAATCTTATCGAAAAATTTCAGTAGTTCGTAGCTTCACAGCCATGTTCTATGTCAGTTTCTGCTCATATAGGTTTCTCATCTCTTCGTTCTTCAAATAATACTTTTAACAATAACGTAGACAAGTTACAATGAGAATCTAATAGACGAGTAGCGCTATTTATTTATATTAAATAGTTGTCTAATTGACAATCTTGCATTAAAACATGGATAGATAATATAAGTAAATGGTGATGTCCACATATTTAATATCTAACAAATGGAAAATACTATTTGTAGGTAATCATTCAACTAATATTTTACAAAACTGTGGAAAATTCACAATCTTACCATGTGTATTCTGTAATTGTAGAAAAATAATTTAAGAATAAGATGGTAAATTTACCTTCCCTATTTTGTAAAAGATTGTCTAAATAATTAATTATAAATAGCGAGACTACTGATTCATTGGATTGAGATGGATTTTTGATTTAGAGTACATTAATAGTGTTTCTAATGCAATAATGCCTATAAAAATTTGGTAAGATATATCACTTAAAAAATGACATGACACATGGAAAGACAAACATGAAGTAAGAAACATCCCTAGAACAATGTGAAGTAATATTTTGCTAATTAATTAAGCCCAACTCATCTCACTCCTTTTTCTTGCTTTCCATTTACCTTTGTCTCACTTTCTATTATCATATATCTTATATCATATCAACTCTATGTTAGCGATGACAACAGGACGGGTTGACCTTGTCCCTTCTATTTCAAATTTTTTAGTTTTCTATCCCGTCCCATAAAGCCACAAATTCCAGGGAGAAGTGATTTTTTTAGGCTGGCGCTTGGGTTGGGCAGGCTTAAGATTATTTTCAACCAAATAAATATTATTATTATTTTTACAAAAGGTGTTTGATTTACTATAATGGAGAAACATGAGCTGTGAAGATTTAATTAATATTAGAAATACACAATTACTACTACATAATTGTCAAAATCATTATTATTAACACAGTTATTTCCTCAGATCACCTAGTTCTCAATCTTTTCTCTTTGTTGTGTGTATATATACTGGCAAATCTGCCCAAGATTGGTAACACTAGAAATAAATGGTGCATCTTGTTTTAGTACATGGTGTAAGCCTTGGAGCCTGGTGTTGGTTCAAGCCGATATCTCTTCTGAAGGAAGGGGGCCACTGTGTCACAGTGTTCGATCTCTCTGCCAGTGGCAACAACCTGAAAAAGGCTAGGCGAGCTTTGCACGTTTTCAGACTATAGCCAGCTTCTGACGGACCTAATCGAGTCGATTCCACTAGAGTAGAAGGTAGTTCTAGTTGGACATGGTCTTGGTGGCTTTTGCAATTGAAAAATAGCATGGCAAGATTTCTCTAGCCATTTTTGTTGATGCTCTTATGCCCAAGAGAGGAGAGAAGACATCTTTTATTCTAGAAAAGGTACCAAATTCTTCCGTACATTTAACAAGGAGTAATACTATTTGGATGATGATATGTGTTCACCCCGTCTCTTGTCTTCAATAAGGTGGATGTGGGGCACGTAGACTGTGGACAGGAGATGGGGTATATTTGTAGCGTTATCTATACTATTTATCTACAATACTGGATACTATTCTTTCTAGTTTAATTGGTATATTTACATTTGGAGTTAGGTAGATATTCATAAATATACAAAAGCATCCACTTATTCAATTTGTAACGAGGAAATGTTAAGCAAACTAGAGACTAGAATTTGATCTAGATAAAAACTATTATTGTTATACACTTGCTCTTTTGTATATTCAAATGCTTGTTAGCAAGTTCGGGTTAGGTTTTTTGTAGTTTTTTGCCTCTCATGGTGAGTGCCATTATGGTATAATAGTGAAGTGGATACACTCTATTGGCTAAAATCAGATAAATAATGCTATTTAGTAAACTAGGTATCGGTTTTTAATTGTCATTTTCTTGTTAGACGTAGAATAAGTGAATGTTTCAACATAACTAGACAAATAATATAACTCAAATGAGATATGTATACAATTCACTTGAAATTTCTCTCAAATTCCAACATCTCTACGATTGGTAGTATTATGAATATAATGGACCCCGAAGGGATGGAAGAAGGACTCATAGAACATTCCTTTTGGCGTGCCAAAAGATAATTTAACTACACTAATATTTGGGTCTCTCTTTGTTTCAAGAATGTATGAAAAGTGCCTTCCTCAAGTTCTCTCCTCCCCTTTTCTTTTTCTACGTCTTATATTGTCTTATATTGATGATAAATAGCATTCTGGCACTCTCAGCGGCTGTCATTATATCACCCTCCGTCCCAAAGGCTGTGTGTATATGTATATATCATATGGAATTTCACTTCGTGTGGTCAGGTTGTCCATACCTGAGGGTGCTAGAATCTCAAACTTCAAATTAGTCTTCAATTGTTGCTCGGTTTCTAATTAGTTTGATGGAATCAATCTCAAGACGAGGCATTAGCAAATCTGTTGTTAAGACCAGCTTCTCTTTTCATGGAAAACTTGTCAAAACTAAATCCATTTTCTACTCAAGGCTATGGATCTGTAACGCGTACTTATGTTATCGCAACAGGAGATAAAGTTGTACCAACTGACTTTCAATGTTAGCAAGTTGAATACATTGGGGCCGCAATAAGTAGGGAGATAAATATGATTCTAACCACATGCTAATGATGTCAAAGCCTCAGCCACTTTGCCAATTTTTACTAGAGGTGGCAAATTAAAAAAAAAAAAAATTATGATTGATATGCATGTTAACGAAAGTAAAATATTATTGTGCTAACGAAAGTAAAATATTATTGTGCTCTTCATTAGAATGTATGCCTTTTTTAATTTAAAAAATATTATTTCTTAAAAATATGTCAAATATATTGTAAGATTCTCAGTGTTACTTATCTGAAATTAAAATTACATCTAGTCAAACCTGGCAAATTTTTTTAGTTGGTGAATAATCTGCTTGAGCTAGTGTGATGCGTAGATTTGTTTGTATTGAAACCCTTTATTAATATTGTTGAATCGTATCTTCTAGCTTAATTAGTTCAGCATCAATAATAACTGTACAAAAAATATATCAATAATAATTTAATAAAATAAAATCTAACAACGTTTGAGAAGTAATTAAATTTACTGTACATCAATATCAAATTCCATGCCAACAAATAATAACATGCATTTTTGTTTTCTTGATAAAAGCTAAGAACGAGACGGGAGAAGGGATGGAACTTTAGGGAGGGATGGGTGTGACTTGAACCCAAACCTCTAACTTGAAATTGTGAGCATCAAATCACAGCAATACAATTTGAATAACAGATTGCATATAGTAAATAATAAACTAAATGCTTAACAAAAAATAAATAAATTTTAAAAAAATGATATGTCATATATAATTCTTGTCAATTTGATCTTGATAATTGTTAAATTTATATCCTGAGAATAATCCATTGGATAATCAAATTTTAAAACGTAGCAATCTTAATTATGTTTTTATTGTTAATAAACTTAGAATAACTAATTGTTTATTAGAAAAAAAAAACTAGTTAAAACAAAATCCATGTGATCTAGTGGCATGTAACTAGTTTCTCACAGTTTAGGTCTAAAGTTCCATGACCAAAGTTCCTCTTGTAATAATGCTCAGAAAAAAAGTTAGCTAGAGTTTGCAATGTATATTTTGCATTATTATTTAAACTAATTAATAATATTAAAAATAGAGGGATGCATAAAATGCGAAAATAAAGAAAAATAATTACAAAGTACCAAATAATCAACTAAAATCTGAATACATAAACATTAGTAGGACTTAGACGAGTTTATTTAGAATTTTTTTTTTCAAGCAGTTTTTTTTAGAAATTTGATAATAATAAAAAAAAGAACTCAAATTGAAATTAATCAGACCAATTATATTAAATTATTCCTTCCAAAAAAAATCAGGATATTAATCAACTAGTTCATTTAGACTAATCTAAAAAGATGATGGTTGATAATGAGGCCTTAGCTTGTTTGGTTAGACAATTAAGGTCAAGATCCTGCGATCTAGAAATTTCAGGTTCGATTCCCAATATATACGGGGGTTTGTCTACATTTAACGTAGTTTGTAGTCTTCTATATAGGGAAGACATATATCTGTGCCTAGTTATTTTGCTATAACACAGAAAATAATAGTACTTTAAAAAAATGATGATAGTTTGCTCAAAAAAAAAATGATGATGGTTAATTTATATATACTAAAAGTTGTTCGCAAAAAAAAAAAAAAAGGACTAATATAAAAGATTGGATAATCAATTTTTGAGATTTAGGAATCTTACTGATACTTTTATTTTCAACAAAATTAGATCCTAATTATATTTTGTTGCCTTACACTAGATTCTCATCCTCACATGTGTGTTTCATAAGAAGATTAAAAATCAAATTATATTTAATATTAGGTACGAAATGTTAAGTAATATATGATTAACCACATTGAACGGCAGTGTTTTGGTTATCTTATTATTAACTAATAGTTATTTTGTGCTTACTCGATATAGAATGCTATTAAGTAACCTTGGCCGCCAAACTTAAAACCTACGGGAACCCATTCTACAACGACAATGAGAATACCAAACTCAGCGGGTAATTAGGTTGGGGATAAGATTAAAAAAATAAAAAAGAAACTAAACAGGGAATACCTACAAGCACTTACTTCCACACTGGAGGGGCTTCAAGGTCATCTATTGAGGCCTTCTTTGTAGGTTGCTGTGCTCGTGAGGAGATCAAGTCGTCGTCCAGGTCACCTGAAATTTTGACATCGTCATTGGCACCGTCGGTGGGAACTGATGAAAAGCCATGGTCAGTACCTATCATACTCATAATCAACCCTCGGGACCTAGATCGACGAGTTGTGAGCCTCACCAAGATAGTATTGCACCCTTAAAAGATGAGGTCAACTATGACCCTCAAGTCGTCCCTACTACGGACACTGCAGGTCAAGGCACTCTCTCAATAGCTGATCCAAGTGAGGGGCAACTTCATGCTACTATAGTCTTTTTGCAATGCCAAGTGGATGAGCTACACTGTTTATTACAAAGGCATGCTTCCACAGCTACTTCTGTGCCAATACCAGAGATGCGACCTCATGTTGCTACCACAAATACTCTCGGGAATGAAGGAAACCAAAAAAGAGAACCAAGTACCATTACCCTAACTGTAGAAGAAATCACTCGCTTTATCCAACAAGGCATAGCAAAATGATTAAGGCAAAATGCTAAGGCAAAGCCAACTTATAGCCGAAAATCATCTTTTACTAAAGAGATCAAGATCTTTCCTTTACCTGAAAACTTCAAGTACCATCACGTGAAGGAGTATGATGGTACCACTGACGTGAAGAACCGTCTCAATACATACACAGATATCATGGATAGGTAGAACAGCTCTGATTAGATACTTCGCAATGCCTTCCCTCAAACCTGTACCAGAGCAGCTCACACCTAGTATGCAACCCTACCAGAGGGGTCAATTAGCTGCTTTGATGTCCTAATAGAGAAGTTCCTCACATTCTTTGTAAGTAGCAAAAAGACTAGAAAGGCTGCTACGTCTTTTATAAAGGTGAAATAGAGGGCCAACCAAACACTTTGAGAGTTTATAAGTCATTACGATGTTGTACACCTCCGAATACCTGACCTCAATATCACCACTATTGTACTTGCTCTTGTAAAAGCAGTTAAATTTGAAGAGGTCAATAGGTCTCTTTCAACGAATACTTCAATAATGGTTAGTGACCTTTTAAAAAGAGGAGAAAAATACATTAACATGGAAGAAACCCTCTACTCTCTAGGTCGCATAGAGCAAGAGCATCAGAGTGAGAAGAGGTCATTTAAGAACTCCGGGAAACCAGATAATAAGCTGCTTCGTAGTGAAGGTTATAAAGAAGGTAACTATAGGACAGAAGACGAAGCTCAAGTTTGGAAATTTATACTCAACTAAATGCACCATTGTAATTTGGGAATATGACCGGAAGTGAGAATGGCGCCAATGGAAGAGCAAGGCCTTATGGAAGTCACCCTAACAAATCTTTTGTAGTATAGCGACTAAACATGCCATGTCCGAATTCGGAATTTGAGTAGTAATGTTGTAATAAATGGGAAAGGTACTCTTTTTCTTAGACCCAGGTTATTCTTCCCAGAGGGTTTTACTAGGTGAGATTTTAATGAGGCTCCCTTTCTTTTATTTTCCTTCATCAAAGACAATGAAAAAAGTTTCTTGGTACCACTTTTTACTTCTTATTGGCAACACCAAGCACACAAGTAACCCTCCAACAAATAGGTGAATACAAGTAATGTACGCCTCTTGAATATAAGTAACCCTCCAACAATGGGTGAATACAAGTAACCTTTTAACAAATATATGAATACAAGTAACCCTCCAACAAATAAGTGAATACAAGTAACGTAGGCCTCTTGAATATAAGTAAGGAGTGTGACCTCAAAGGGCGAATTCCGATCTACCCTCCAACAAAGGGCGAATACAAGTAACCCTCTAACAAATAGGTGAATACAAAAAACCTAGGCCTCCTAAATATAAGTAGCCTCAAAGGGTTAATATAGGTAACCTTTAATCGACACGCCTTCTGATACAAGTAGGGAGCGCAACCTCAAAGAACGAATGTAAGTAATCCTTGACCAATGCAACTATGAAATACAAGTAGGAGCATGACCTGAAAGAGTGAATATAAAATTTGAACTTCAAAGATTAAAACTGGATTGTTAAAACACAAGTCAACTTCAAATTCATATGCGATCCTATTATGAGCAAAGAGGTCAGTCTTGGTCGATCAAAAGAGGCTAAACCAAAAAAGGTCAACCTCTAAGGTCATCCCAAAAGAGGTCGACCTCTACGAGGGCGACATCCAAGAGGTCAACCTTAGGTCTCTCCAAAGACGTCGACCTTCACGAGGGCGACCTCTTGCAAAAAAAGGTCGGAAATCGCCCAAAAAATGATCGACCCCCATGATGCCTTAAAAAAACCTTTACCTATGTAACAACAAATTTCGTGTATTAAAATAAATAATACAGAAATTGTTATAAAATGAAGTGGATTGACGCTCTTGTCACTGCTAGGTTGTAAATCCTCTGATTGGCGATTCCAGCTTTGAAGACTTGAAGCTTGAACTTGATGTAGAAAAGACTTGGTCTCTTGACTTGATCTCTTGTTTTGGACTTGAAGACTTGATTTCAACTTGAAGAAGATGAAGAACTTCGAAGACTTTGGCTTCTGATTCCTCTTCTTGACTTCTGCTTCCGGCTTTTCTTCTTTTCGGACTTTGTTTTATAGTTTTGGGACTTAAAAGATTTTAGAGAATTTCTCCTTGTTTTTTTATCTTCTTCTCCCCCCTCAAAATGAATGAATGAGGGTATTTATAGACCTTTAGAAAAGTCTGATGGGCTTTAAAGTGGGCTCTTAAACAGAATGGGCCCTTAATCATTAAATGGGTTCTTGCAAGACTTAGCTATTCATTTCAGACTTAATTGGATTAATAAAATTAATCCGCCCCAATTGATTTAATTAATAAAAATTTTGATGTCTACAACCTAAAAAGAGGTCAATATAAAAAGATGCCCAAAATCATGGCAATCACTTTCCAAATATCTAGGAATCAAATGAGGACTTCAGAGTGTGATTGAAAGAAAAGCCTGCCGTGGTCAGGTCACCAATTTGTTGACATAATAAGAGACGACCCTCATGAGGTCGCCTCATATTAGCCTCTTTTGAGGGTCGAAGTCAAACCAAAGATCAATTAAAATTAGATGCAAGGCAAAAGTAAACATCATACCATAAAAAACAATAGGGCGACCTCAATAAAGGCGACCTTCATAAGGCAACCTGAATAGGGCAACCTCAGTAAGGCGACCTATATAGGGAGACCAAAAAAAAGGTGACCTTAATGAAACGAGCTAAATAGGATGACCTTAGCGACCCCTTCTTATTTGAACAAACAATGAAGGTCAGCCAGAATAGGACGATCTCAATAAGGTAACCTAAATAGAACGACCTCTATGAGTGACCTCAATAGGTTACCACCGACATGGAGACCTCAATATGGCAACCTCAATGGGGTGGCCTAAATAGATCAACCTATTAAAAAATTGGTAAAATTTTGAATAACGAAACATGAGACCAATTCAAAGCCATACGCGACTCGATTATGTTGACATTTAAACAAATCGACCTCTATTGAGGAAGTCTTCCCATGGCAAGTTGTGAGAGATATGATGAAACAAGGGCCTTCCATGAGTAGGTCACACAGCCTTAGAGCTTATACGAGCAGGTCACGCAACTTGTCGAGATCTCTTTGACAACTCGCTTGACCCTTGAATACCTTTTTTTAGAGCAGGTCCTTCGAGCCCATTTTGGCGGTCGCACGACCTTATTGAATTCAAGATGGACAAATTCAAGAATGGTGCACAAGCTTATCAGTTGAATGTAGACAAGATTAAGTAGCCTAATTTGCTGGCACTTGGATTCAAGATGTGTAACCTCATTGAATTCAGCTTAAGTGTGACCTCATCAAGAAATGTATATGGGCTTATTGACCAAGAAAAAACCTGGTAGCTCGATTATCTCAACTTATATTCAACTACTACATATCACTCACTTAGGGCACACTCATATCTCATTCAACAACTCTGATAGAAAGAAATTTAGAGGAACCTAAGACCTGAAGTGAGTTGAGACCTATATATGGTGACCTAGCCCTACTCACATTCATAGCCTAGGTCGTTAGGGCTAGATATCCTAAAGGAATAATGGGAGAAGCATGTGGAAGTCATTCATTAACTTAACAACTTGATGACCTTTCACAGGACTCGAATACCTTCTATCATGATTAAAGCTTCATTTTTGTATATCAGGTTTTGAAATTGGCCAACAACATTTGGACTTTACGTTTGCTAATAGCTCTTATTGCACCTAGACTAGTCTGGGCCTGATTGTAAGCCCATAGTTGTACTATATTGTTCATATCTTACTTGGTTTTCTATAAATAAGAGCTTGACATCATTCCCAAAGTAAGTTACCCACATTTTTACTTTTTATATTTCTCTTTATTCTTTCCTATAAGCACTTACTCCCACACTGTAAGACTTTAAGGTCATTCTTTGAGGCCTTCTTTGCATGTTGCTATGTTCGTGAGGAGATCAAGGCATTGTCCAGGTCACCCGAAATTTTGAATTCATCACAAATGCTTCTAGATCTATGGTTGGATCAATTCAAAGATTACTCACAAATAAAATGCATGTACTACATAATTTATATTATTACCTTTTGTATTATAATGATGTGCATTAAAACTTCTAACAGTTAGCAAAGATTATATTTCTGTAGTATGTTTAAATAATGATGATGATGATGATATATATAAGGAGAAAAGTTTCCAAAAATTTCCGACCATTTTGCATCTTCTAAATCCGTAAAATATTTTTCCTTTTTGTCTTAGTTTTTACAGTTTTCTTTTCCCTCTTTCCCCAAAAATGTTTTAACATTGTCCACTCTCGTCAATATGTATAAAAGGGGAAAAAAAAAAAAACTTTAAATGCTGATGGTAGTATGTTGAATGGAGTTGAATGGAGTTGCTTCTGCTAGGGTCATTATGTATTAATCTTGATCAGGCCTCTTTATTTGTACTTCGAAGATCTATATCTTGCATGCATATAAATTGATAGGCTGCTGCCATTTAACTTTCCATTGTAAGTTTGTTTGGAGATAAGACACATACGTCCCCCTCTTTTACTTGTAAATCCTTTTGATATCAATAAATCTCATATCTCGACTTTGGGTTTTCAAGACGAAGTATTTCCCA
Source organism: Nyctanthes arbor-tristis (assembly GCA_963692815.1). Taxonomy (NCBI): domain Eukaryota; kingdom Viridiplantae; phylum Streptophyta; class Magnoliopsida; order Lamiales; family Oleaceae; genus Nyctanthes; species Nyctanthes arbor-tristis. The sequence continues at coordinate 28,281 of CAVNYN010273144.1, read as the reverse complement.
AATATTAAAAAAAAAAAAAATTTCCACCCTTTCGTAAGACTGACTTCTTTTTCCATTTTTTCCCCTTGTTTTTTTTTTTCCTTTTCTCTTTTTCCGAAAATGTTTTAACATAGCTTACTCTCATCTATTTACGAGTAGTTTAAATGTGTGTTGTACGTTATATGACAGCACAAAATTGTACATATATAATTTTCATTAAAAAATTATATATATATAGTAAAAAAAATTTTAAAATTACTAATCAAGTGTTAACATGTAATACAGAAAAAAGAAAAAAAAATCTAACACAAAAGAATAACAAAGTTTGGATTATTGGACACTTATTGTGTTGTATTTAATTGCATTTAAACTTATGATATCATTATTACACACATAAAATGTAAATTTATAATCATTAATTAATGATTTCATACGAAGTATATGTTATTTAAATATAAACAAATAAATCACTTTAAGAACTAAATATCTCCAATGAGGTCTCATTTTTAGATATATTCTTACTATACAATGATCGATAATCATATACAGTACGTGTATCTTGTAGACATGGCACTAAAGGAAAGGAAAAATAAGTTGTGATGATTGCACAATAGAGTGGTTATTAATTAAGTTCTATAACCTATCTTTAATGGAACTTTTCAAGCATAATTATTATGTCATTTACTTAGATTTTAAATATTAGATAATTACACAATTATTACAAGGCTATTGTTGGTGCTAAAAGAATAAGTTAGAGAGAAAGTGGAGAAGTGAATGTTTTACACACATCCCTACTTTTATATATCAGTGAGAGAGAGAGAAGTTTCCAAACAAATATTCCGTCCTTTTGCACTTTCTAAATCTATAAAATTGACTTATTTTCCTTTTTTGTTTTCCTTGGTTCTTCCTTCTCCCCCCTCCCAAAAAAAAAAAATCATTTAACATTGCTCTCTCTCTCTCTCTCTCTCTCTCTCTCTCTCTCTCTATGTATGGAGAAATGTTTTCAAAAAAAAATTTCGAGCCCTTTTACACTTTTTAAATCTATAAAATTAAGTTCTTTTTTCTTTTTTTTTTTTTTTTTTTGGGGAAGAATGACTATAACTTTTATATACAGTGTCTGATTTCAGTCCACAATATATATTTTTAGGGTAGCTCGATGAGATAGTCATTTTGTCATTTGCTAATGTCGGAGTTTGGACGTTTGAATCCATGGCTTTCTTTTTTTTTTTTTTTTTGTGTTTTCTATTTTATTTTGAATAAAGATTTGTGTTCTGCGATAATCCAGTCATTTGGATTATCTGTAGGCTAGTTAGGAGCTCTATTTAAACACTTGTACTTTTTCATTATTTTAGTAATTCCATAGAATTTTCAATTTTGCCTAGGTTCAATTTTGATTGCTGATATTACCTGTGCCGATAAGAGAATCTCAACCAATATTGATGATGAAACCACAAATTGGGTATGTGTTTTCTTTAGATGAAATGTTTACAGCAAATAGATATGGAAAGTTGAAAACTTAAGGGGTTGTTTGATTTTCTTTATCAATTCTCTTTATAATTTTACCTAACACTGATTTAACAAATAGTTTGACAACTGCTCATTTATAACTATAAATTTTAAAATTTTATTGAATCTAAACTACTAATTTTACCTCATTATAATTTCTTATTATAAATAAATATCAATAATGAGAATCAAATAGCCACTTAAACCTCTACATTAAAATGTGCTGCGACTATACATAGTGCACTATGCTTTTCAAGCTCTACTGGTGATTCTATTTTTGAAAAGTTTCTTGTTGATCGATCTTTCTGTGCTAATATGTTTATCAATACTTTATATCCATTATTTATGGTTATTAATTTTTTTTTTTAAAGGTAAATTAATTTATTCACGACTTGCATCCATAAAGATTACATCATTAATCAGAGTGGGGGATTGCTAACCCACCCCATGGAGCCTGACATAGAATCAAGTGCCCGAGCTAAGCGATGAGCAACTTGATTCGTAGATCTCCTAATAAAAAAAAAAAGTCGAGATCAACAATCTAACTACGATTCTTTTTACAATCATCAATAATAAGCCAAATATAGAAAAATCAGGGGAAGATTTCTTGCTGGCTTCATAGACTAGCAGTGCATTAGTTTCAACAGTAATGTGGTGCAATGAGAGTTCTTTGATCCAAGAGAGAGCCTCACAAACACCCAATGCCTTGACCAGTTTAGGCTCGAACATATATACCAGCAAATTTCACTGCCTTTCCTCGAACAAACACCCCATCATGGTCTCGAATAATCATGCGACACCTGGTTTTGTTTTGATGATTAACAACAGCTTCATTCCACATTTAATTTCAACCGGCCATCAGAAGGTTTCTTCCACTGGAGAAGGCGGTCGCTGTTAGAGGAGACGTGGTTCCTGATTCGTTGTGAGCCATTATGAATGGCTTTTGTTTTAGTTTCAAGGATTGTTTGGATTGGTCTTTTCTCTTCTTCATGGCATACATTGAGAATATAACTACAGTTCTACAAGTGCAAACTAACAATCCTACTCAAATTGATTGTACATGTGTGTTTATTTAATTTCTATCATATGAGAACTTGCTATGATATTAGCTCTTTTACTATTTATGATGCGATATTTTAAGAAAAAAAATATTTCAGTTAGTCTGCTTTAATTACTTTTAAATTATTTTTCCCATACAACGCATAGGTAAAGGACTATTACTACTACAAATAATAAAAATAATAATAATAATAATAATCATCATCATCATCCTAAATATATATAAGCAGTGTTCTAAAAAACGTGCCTAGACGCAAATCGGTGCCTCCTTGCGTCGCTTAGGCTATAAGCAAGGAAAAAAGCGGTCAACAAAAATTGTTGACCGCCTAGGCTCACTTAGGAGCCAAAAAGCGCGCCTAGGCGCGCTTTTTTCTACCCTGGTGAATTTTTTTAATTTTTTACACCATGTTGAAGGAGTGGCTATAATATTTATTTAAACTTAAAACTAAATATAAAAACCGATATAATTATTAATTTACCTCAAAGTCCACAAAATTTCATTTATATATTCACTTACACAAAAGACCTATCTTATTTATAAGCCCCAATCATGTTTTTTTTTTACAAAACTTTCTATGTGGGAATCATTTAAACTTAAAAATAAACATAAAAGACCAAGAAAATTATTAATCTGCCTCAAAGTCCACAAAATTTTCTTTATATAGTCATTTATACAAAGGCCCGTAGATGTAAGTACTAGCTATGTTACAATAAAAGTTGCGAAAAGTACAATCATTTTCAAAAACATATCTATTTTTGCTATCTTTTTGTTTCTTTTGATAAAATTATCAATATTTGAAAACTGAAAAATATGCAATATGGGTGTCAAATTGAAGATTTTAGCATGAACCTTGATATGAAGTAATTAGAAAGCGATGTCTATAAATGTATAGTCCATAAAAATAAGTCAAATATTTAATATAAAAATTAGATTTTTTTACTTTTCAATTTTCACATAGAACCCAATCTTTTTATTTTAGTGCAATTGAGTCCTCAGTAATTCATATGACGTTTGATTAAACTCAATTTAGTCCTAAAAGATTAGTTCCAATATGACCTCCAATATTTTGTCAAATTAAAATTAAACAATAAACTTAATGCTAACAATATAATTTCAATTATGTGTTACCAATTTTTTTTATTTTAAATATCAGTTGATTTGATTCTATAAAATTATACTATTTATTTTGAAATTTAATAGCATTTCCATATATGTTTGATTCGTATTACCATATCTATTTGATTCGTCTTTTTTTCAATGAAGGTAGGAGATTCATCTTCTTTTAATATTATAAAATGTAAATAATTACAAAGTGAAAAATACGAATTATAAACATTAGTTTTTCTCAGGTAATAATTAATCTAATTTTGAGAAAAATAAAAATATATTGATTATTGTGAAAATCAATATAAAATTCTTTATGTAGTTAAATTGTTGTAATAAAATAAAATCAATGACTTATAAGTTATATCTTTTCAAACTTTAATTTTGAAAAAATTAAAAATAAAGCATGCACCTTTACATATAAAGAAAATATAAATATTATGGCTAATTTACGTGTAACGCACATCAAATACACTGGTAATAATAAGAAGCACCTAATCCAGTTGACAAAAATCATATGAAGTAACCACGTGCAACAAAAACGATGGGAAATTGTCAACTCTAGAGCAAGGTCTGCGGCTCTATTGAGTAGACACCCTCGTGCATTTTTGAGCAAATAGTAGTGATATAACGTAGACAAATTACAATGAGAATTTAATAGACGAGTAGCGCTATTTATTTAGATTAAATAATGATCAAGTTAGAAATTTTACATTAACACATGGATAGATAGTATAAGTAAATGAGGATATCCACATATTTAATATCTAATAAATGGAAAATACTATCTGTAGATAATCATACAAACTAATGTTTTGGCAAAATTGGGGTAAATTCATAATTTTACCCCGTATATTATGTAATTGATGAAAAATAATTTAAAGATAAAATGTTGGATTTAGCCTATATTGTACAAAAGATTGCATGAATAATTACCTCCAAATAGCAAGGACTATAGATCAATTGGATTGAGACGTATTTCAATTTAGATAAGAAGCATTATTAATTATCCAAATAATACAAGCGTTCAAGTTCCGACCATTTGGCATGACTAGCTATTAAGAGGTAAAATCTTGGACACAACTAACATTTGGACTTAAAATCCTGGAGCATCGTTCAGGATATGCTCAAGCGTACAAAAAAATTGTGATACAATAATTTAGGGAAAAAATCCGATACTCCAAAAGGACTGAGCACTTAGTATTCTTGATAGATTTACATGTGAGATTCGGGGCCTAAATTAAATAATAAATTGGGCCCTTCAAATCCACATATTAGTCTTTAATTAGTCAGGAGTACTGAGTTCACTACTCTTGGAGTACTGGACAATAATATCTACTAAAATCTTAGAGTATCTATATGGGATATAATCAAAGTGGTAAGATATATTACCTAAAAAATGATGAGACGTGAAAAGACAAACATGTAAGTAAAGAAGATCCCCGTGACAATGTGAAGTAATCTACATATTAATAATCTATATATTAATAATAAGAGAAATTTGTCTGGCATAGTTTTTTATATTTTTTTCCTGAATTATCTTTTTCTCTATATCTTCCTTATCTTTTCCTTTTCGAAATTTATACTGATCCAATTTGTATTCTAATTTATGTTAGTTTCTCCTTCATGCTTTATCCTTTATCTTCATCCAATTAAGGCGTCAATCTTACTACATAAATCTAGATCTTCTAATATTTCTCTTCCCTTATTTTTTATTGTTGATTTGAATTAATCTTCTTTTTATTTCCTTAATCTTTTTTTATGATTTCTACTTTTAGATTTATGATGTAAGACTGTTTATGATGTAAGAGTGTTTTTCTTAATGCGTCGTGTATCTTTAATGTTTTATTTGAAATAATTTTTTAAGAATACTTGAATTAATTTTTTTATTTTTTCTTAATTAATCTTTTTTCTTGATCTAAAATTAAAAATCAAGAAAAGGGATATATTCCAATCGAAGATTTCAATTGGGTTTCATGTTGTGCTTGGACTTAAAATTGCACTTTTAGCTTGGATTACCATTCTACCACTTGCATCATGGAGAATTTTTTTTTGACTATTTACTTTATTTTATTTTATTTTTTTACCATCTCCCTACCCACAATGCATTATTTTATTACATATGAATTAAAATTATTAATCTCTCTCTCTCCCCTCCCTGCCTCACACATGCACACATATACTACTTTTACTAGAAATATTATAATAAACATTTGATCGGGACGTCATCTTTTTTTTTTTTTTTGCCCTAAATATTTTTAATTTATGTTGTTGTTATGTCCATGCAACGCACGGGGTGAACAATCTAGTATTTGTAACTTAAACCCAGCTTATCTCCCTCTTTTTTCTCGCGTTCCATTCATCTCCGTCTCACTTTCTATTATCACTCTCTTAATTTACTTCTATGTCGTGCACATGTCTTATATCATGTCAGCTACATGTTAAGCAATGTCAACAGGACGGGTTGACTTGTCCCGTTGTGTGAAATTTTTTAATTATCTATCTTGTACCATGAAGCAACAAATTTCAGGGCGAGGTGATGTTGGGTCATCGCTTGGGTTGGGCAGGCCTAGGATTATTTTCAATCAAATAAATATTGTTATTATTGCAAAAGGTGTTTGACCTATCAAAACGGGAAATATGATCGATGAGATTTTTTTTTTTTTTTTTGAAATATATGATCGATGAGATTTAATGAATAAATTAAAGTTTATGCTACATAATTGCCAAAATCATTATTCTTAACGCCGGTGCATCGTTATTGCCCAGACCACCCTGTTCTCTATCTTTTCTCTCTATTGTGTGCCTATATATGGGCGCGCGCACACACAGATACTTGCACATCTGCTCAAGATTGATAACATAAGAAAGAAATGGCGCATTTTGTTTTAGTGCATGGTGCATGCCATGGAGCCTGGTGTTGGTTCATGCTGCTACCTCTGTTGTATGAAGCAGGTCATAACGTCACCACATTGGATCTCTCAGCCAGCGGCATCAACCTGAAAAGGCTAGACGAGCTTCGCACATTTTCAGATTATAACCAACCACAGGCAGACCTAAAGGAGTCGATCCCGCCAGAGGAGAAGGTAATTCTTGTTGGACGTAGTCTTGGTGGCATGAACTTGGTTTTTGCAATGGAAAAATACCATGACAAGATTTCTCTGGCCATTTTTGTTGCCGCTCTTATGCCCAAAACGGGAGAGAGCCCATCTTTTGTTATGGAAAAGGTACCAAATTCTTCTGTGCATTTAGCAATGAGTAGTACTATTTGGATAATGATGTTTCCGGCCCATTTTGTGTCCTTGATAGGGTGGATGTGAGGTGGACATGAGATGAGATATATGTATAGCATTATCCATACTATTTATTTGCACTGGATGCTATTCTCTCTAGTTTAATTGGTATGTTTACATTTGAGGTGCGGTAGATATTCATAAATATACAGAAGCATCCACTTATTCAATTTGTAATAAAGAAATGCTAAGTAAACTAGAGATCCAAATCCAATCTAGATAAAAATTATTGTTATTATATGGTTACTCTGTTATACCGTTCAAAAACTTCTTAGCAAGTTTGGGGTATGTTTTTAGTAGTTTTTTGGCTCTCATGATGAGTGCCATTATGGTATAACAATGAAGTAGATGCGCCCTATTTCTTAAAATCAGATAAATAAAGCTATTAAGTAAATTAGAGATTAGTCTTCAATTTAATTGTCATTTTCTTGTTAGACATAGAACAAATGAATGTTTCAATACAACTAGATTGGACTTTAGTTCCAAGTAAATAATATAACTCAAATCAGATATATGTGCCATTCATCTGAAATTTCTCTCAAATTTCAACATCTCTATGATTGGCAGTACAATGAATGGATCCCGGAGGGATGGATTAAGGGTACACAGAACTTTCCTTTTGGCATGCCAGAAGATAATTTAACTGCAATGTTATTTGGGCCTCTCTTTGTTTCAGGAATGTATGAAAAGTGCCTACCTTAGGTTCTCTCCCTCCCTTTTCTTTTTCTACGTCTCATATTGATGATAAGTAGCACTCTGGCACTCTCAGAGGCTGCTGTGATATCACCCTCCATCCCAAAGGGGTGTGTGTGTATATACATCTTATGGAACTTCAATTTAATGTGGTCACATCGTGCATTACGGAGCGTGCTAGCTAGAATCTCAAACTTCAAATCTTCAATTGTTTCGGTTTTAATTAGTTTTATGGAATCAATCGTAGGACGAGGCATTAGCAAATTTGATTTTAAGACCGACTTCTCTTTTCATGGAAGACTTGTCAAAGCAAAGTCCATTTTTTGCTGAAGGCTATGGATCTGTAAAATGTGCATACATTATTGCAACATATGATAAAGCTATACCAACTGACTTTCAACGTTGGCAAGTTAAAAAAACTGAAGTAGGGGGATAAATGATTCTGACCATATGGTGATGGTGTCAAAACCTCAGCAACTTTGCCAATTTTTATTGGATGTAGCAAGTTAAAAAATATTTAATGGTTGGTATGTATATGTGTTAAATGTATTATGGGACGTATGTCAACCGTATTAATAGTTATTATGTATGTCAACCATAGTAAATTGTTAGTAAGTATGTACGTCAGTCGAATTAACGGTTGGTATATATGTCATTTGTCAATGGTATACTGTGGACAAGTTATTATATTTGCTTTAAAAAAAATGTACTTTTCATTAGTAATAGCACATATGTTCATCTTCAAAAAAAAAATAGTACATATGTTCTTTTTCCTTTTTTTTTATAATTTAATAAGATTATTGTTTAAAAATATATGCTAACTATTTTAAGGTTCTCAAACCTTATGCATATATGAATTTAAAATTATCAAATCACATAGATTTTTAGTTGATTAAATAATAACTTGCTTGAACCAGGGCATTGCACAGATTTGCTTGTATTGAAACTCTTAAAATTGTTGGTCCCTATCTTCGAGTTCAAACCAACATGATTAATTTAATAAAATCCATGCTATATATATAGATAAATATATATATATATATATATGTGTGTGTATATATTTACAAGTAAGGAAATTATACTGCAGTTGTACCGCAATTTCCCGTCAAAAATGCTATAAGTAAAGATATTTGTGTCTTTTCATTTTTAGTTGGCATACGTTATGAGGTAAATATTATATTATCCATTTTTTTTTAATTTTTTCATTCTCCAATTGCTTTCTTTTTTTTCCAGCTATTCCAACCTTGTAGGAATCCTACCCAGATATATCTCTTTAAAATTGGAGTACTTCTCGAAACTTCGTTATGAATTTGCGGGTGTGACAGGTATAGGTGTTAAGGTGGTAACATAATTTATTTATTTTTCATTTTTAATTATTTTCAAATTTTATTTGTTATTATGACTTAAAGAGTAAGGTATAGATATCGTTCTTATTTATTCGATCTTTTTTTTATTGGGGTGGTACAAAGATCATTTTGACGAGATCTAGGCCCCGCATGGAACTGACTTCCCAAATGTCAATATTTGTTCACATTCATTTCCAGAGTTACGTTGCATGTAAATTCATAACTCTTCCTTACTTTTCAACCACATATTCTCCAGATCGAAATCATTTTTCACAAAATCAATTTTTAAATAATCAAAAATCATTGGGGCCCTTAGTGATTTTTTTGGACAAAAATAGCATATAGGAACCCCATGTGGGAATTTATGAATCTTTAGTTCTATGATATTGAAAGAAATAGACTAGGAGACTCAATTGCTATAAAGTATAAAATTGTAGATTATATATGAAATTTACTTTATCATATGTGTTTTTTTATTACACATATATTTTTAATAGTGATCTAAAAAGCATGAAGTGCGGAAAAACGTCAACCCGCAGCTTCAAGCTTTTCAAACTTAAGCGCGCTTAAGCGTTAAAAAGCGTTTTTCAATTTTTTTTAATTTTTAATCAATCTAAAGCTGTTAAATACTTAAAATAATGTATACTAAATTGAAAAACACATCTAAAAACATATATATTATATCTACATTATAATTTTAAAATATATAGAATTTAGTATTTTCAAAAGGCAAAAGGTGGATGATTCATACTGCTATTAGGTTTAATGACAATGTCTAATGGGCCTAACATTATTGAGTTTTAGACTTTTAGTTATTAAATGACCCAAAACAAGAAAAATAAGCCCCAATGTTATTATTTAGACCATCAACTATGCAATGGTCCAAATGTGACTAAGGGTTCAATATTGAAAAAAAATTGCAGTCAACAGTTTTCGTTGACCGCCTAGGCTCACTTAATCGCGCATAGGCGGTCAACGAAAATCGTTGACCGCTTTTTTCACCACTTAGCCCAAAAGCGAAGTGTAAAGGCCGCGCTGCCTAATGCGCTGTTTAGAACACTGATTTTTAATACTTTTAGACGATTTTTTTTAGTATACAAAGTGTTGGTTAACACTAATAGATTGACGTATCATAATTATTGAGCTTAATTAATGTATTGAAAATTTATAGTAATTTTATTATTACATAATTTTTAGTGATCTTCCAGGGAAAATCTATTAATGTACGAGAAAGAAATTAAATTTAAGGTACATCAGATTGCATGCGGTAACCAAATGACTTAAATACTTAACAAAAAATAAATAAATCTACAAAAAAAAAATGATATCCACAATTTTTAGTTTCTTTCGCGCCAAATACTCCATACAATTGTACAGGCCTTTTTAATATCCAAGTTTGACAATCCGAATCAATAAGATGGCCTACGATCAGATTTTCGAAGCCTGGGTATTCCATAGGTTCCAGTGCAAAGTTATTAATATGGCGCACTGCATCCTTTCTCTAGCACATTGCAAAGCCCAAATACTCTTGCATTTGAAGCTTGGGCCATAACTACGTCAAAGTCCCCTCTAAGGGAAGTATCTAGCTCTGAGTACACGACTAAGAAGACCATTGGGCTTAGAAATAATTTTCCAACCGTGCTTTCGGAGCATTAAGAAATTATTAAAAGCATGCATGCAAGTTGCGAAAACCCATACCTCTGTATTCCTTTCTAGTACGTAAATGATCTCAACGATACCAATTTATACTTCTATCTCCATTGGGCTTCGATCCCCACTTATCATTCTTTGTAGCTCTTCACACAAATATATCAGAAGAAGAAATGTAGACATACAGTTTCCCTGCCCAGAATGAAAGCTGATTGAGCTTCAAAAATTACTCCTAGAAGTACTTTTCTCAATTTGTTCGCCAACACCTTAGCTATAAATGTTTATAACACATTACATGCAAAGAGATAGGCCATAAATCCTTCATAGAAATAGGCACCTCGCGTTTAGGAATCAAAACTTAAATAGCATCATTCAAAGAAGCAGGGAATTCCGTACAAGATAGCCAGTCAATAAAAGTCTCGGCAATTTCATCGCCTATTATAGGCCAAACTTTTTGAAAAAATGCCGTGTTTAAGCCATCTATGACAACTGACTTTTCCATATGCATGACGCTCTTCCGATCTCAAACCAACTAGATAAAATGAACAAACAACAAAAGACGTTATTTAAAAGAGGAGGAAGGCTCAAAAAAGAACACGTAACTTTATATTTCTTGTAAATAACTTGATGTAAAATGCATGCAAAAACAACATTTTATAGGCTTTAGGAACATACATTTTCTACCAATTTATGAAAACCTAAATGCATCACAATTAAATGAGAACATAACTTTAAACATAATTTAACTAATCTATTAATGTAACAATAAATAAAGTTTAAGTTTCTAACATCCCCCTTAAAATTAATTTATTGTAACTCCAAGTAAACTTTAAAACTTCAAGAATAAATCAATCTTCAATGGCTTGGTGAATATATCGGCAATTTGATCGTGAGACTTTGTGGACTTTAACCCCACATACTTCTTATCGATACAATCTCAAACAAAATGACACATCATATTGATGTGCTTGCTATGATCATGAAAAACCAGATTCTTGGCCAAAGACAATGCGGACTTATTATCAACAAAAATCTCCGTCGGAACACTTTGTTTCAAATAAACCTCCTTTAATAAATTTCTTAGCCAAATTGCTTGACTAACGCATGATGCAATAGCAACATATTTCGCTTCACAACTTGAAAGTGTAACAATTGGTTACTTCTTCAATGACCATGTAAAAGTTGTATCACCTATAAAGAATACATGACTGATTGTCCTCTTTCTATCATCCACATCTCCACCCCAACCACTGTCGCTATAACCAATAAGTTTGTAATCAGTCGAGTGTGTGTAAAATAGACCATAGTGAATGGTAACTTTGCCATATCGTAAGATTCTCTTCGCTACCTTCGTATGTGTCGCAGTCGGGTTCTCCATATAACGACTAACAAGATGCGTCACAAATAAAATATCGGGTTGTGTGCATGTCAAATACCTCAAACTTCCAACAAGGCTCTTGTAAAGAGTTGATTCAACTTTTTAACCATTATCAAATCTTGACAACTTTGTTCCACAATCAAAGGGAGTGCTAACTGGCTTCGAGTCTTCCATTTTAAATCTTTCAAGAATCTTTTTAGCATAAGCTTCTTGAGAGATGAAAATTCCATCTTCTTGTTGCTTCAATTCAATGTCAAGATAATAAGCCATCCACCCTATGTCCTTCATCTCAAGTTCTTTTGCCATAGTCATTTTGAACTCATCAAATAATAATTGATTGTTTTCTGAAAAAATCAGACAGAGAGACATACAATCAAAATATCTCCATTGGAATTCACTTTGCGATATAACACATGTTCATAAGACACTTGATAAACCCGTTACTTTGAAGGAATTTATCAAGTCTTGAATTCCATGCCCTTGAAGCTTGCTTTAAACCATACAAAGCTCTCTTCAATTCCAACACTTTCTCTTCATGCCCTTTCACAACATATCCAGGAGGTTGTAATATGTAGGCATCTTCTGCTAGATATCCATTCAAGAACGCAGATTTCACATCCATTTGGTGAATTTTCTAACCATTTTGCCCAGCCATATAGATAATCAGTCTAATTGTCTCAAAACGAGCTGCAGGTGCAAAAGCTTCATCATAATCAACTGTGTGTTTCTGACTGTATCCTTTAGCTACCAACCTTATCTTGTAGCATTCAATTTCACCATTTGTATTCCTCTTTTCTTTAAATATCCACTTGACTCCAATTGGCTTTTGATTGTCAGGAAGTGTGGCTAACTCCCATGTTTCATTTTTTTGAATTTTTTCAATTTCCTCATCCATGGCTTTCTTCTATTTCTCATCTTGAATGGCATCATCAAACCTACAATCGCATAATCAGCAAATGAACAAAAAAGAGTTAATTTTCAAGATGATTAGTTAACTCTTCAGTGTTATCATAGATTTCCCGCAAACTTCCGTATCGTTGTGGCCTTTCACTCGAGGATGATGAAGGTGTTCCCTGACCATGTCTTGGAGGTGGACTTGGAAGCAGTGTTGCGTGAGATGGAATATTCGAGACATCTTCTTCATCATCATCAAATGGGAAGAAATTATAATTTTCTTCGTGCTGAATTTGCCAATTCCAAATGTCTTCTTCATCAAAATAAACATCACTTTTTCATTAACTGGGTTGTAGAGTTTGTAGCCTTTCGATCTTGAATCATAGCCGATAAAGATGTATTTCTCACTCTTATCATCCAGTTTACTCCTCCTTTCTTTCGGAATATGAGAATAAGAAATACTCCTAACCACCTTCAAATGCAACACACTTGGCTTGAAAACGCTCCATGCTTCTTGTTGAGTGACATTCTGCAAACTCTTTGTTGGACAACGATTCAACAAATACGCTGCACATTGAACTGCTTCGGCCCAAAATCTTTTGGCATTTGTTTAGTTTTCAGCATGCTTCTAGCCATTTCCATTACAGCTCTTTTCTTCTTTTCTAGAACGCCATTTTGTTGAGGTGACATAGGAACCGTCAACGAATGATGAATACCACGATCTTCACAAAACTTCTTGAATAAATTTGATGCATACTCTCCTTCTCAATCCGATCGCAAGGCTTTGATTTTGTAGCCATTTTGATTTTTAACCATCTCCTTGAAATTCTTGAAAGCCTCCAATACATTGGATTTTTCTCTAACAAAATAAGACCATGTTTTTCGAAGAAAAATCATCAATGAATAGCATGAAATAGTTACTTTTACCAAATGATGCCGGTTTAATTGTCCCACAAAGATCCGTATGCACCAATTCAAGCAGCTTTGTTGCTCGAAAACTTGCTTCTTTTGGAAAAACTTTCTGGGATTGCTTTCCGTAAAGACAACCTTCACAAATTTGACTTGGACAATGAATATGTGGTAACCCCTTCAGCATGTTACTTCTTCTCAAGAGATTCAAACTATCAAAATTTAGATGTCGAAGTCTTAAATGATATAGCCATGCGGAATCATTAATACTTGCCTTCAAGCATTTAGCTTCTCTATTTTTAATATTCAATAAAAACATTCTATTCTTCGTCATCAGTCACGGATTGTCATTTGATGATCTCTCATTCAGATATCATATCTCTTCTCTAAAAGTTTGCCCAAATTCAAGATGTTTGATTTCATAGATGGCACGTAATAAACATTAGAAATAAATTGGTGCTCTTCATTCTTCATTTGGATAAGTATTTTATCTTTCCATTTGACTTGGACCTTTGATTCATCTCCAAAAGTCACTTGGCCATCACGTTCTTTAAGTTCCACAAAAATAAATCTATCTCCGCACATATGGTTGCTTGCACCGATGTCTAACTACCATGAAGTGGTACTTTCTCCTTGTGTTTTATATGCCAAAAGTAATGTTCCTTTGCCTTTGTCTTCATGTTCAACATAATTGGACGTCTTATCCACATTCATACTCCAGCACTTCCATGCACAATGGCCAAATTTGTGACAATTTTAACACTCAATTTGAGACTTATCAACTCTCCTACCATCATTTCTTCTTCCTCCTCTTTGTGAAGTTTGTCCTTCTCTTCCTCTTATATTATACGATTGATGGAAATTCCCCTCATCGTCGGCTGCATATTGAAAATTTCTATTACCACGTCCATGACCTCTCCCAAGTCCTCTACATCTTTGTCTTCTAGTATTTTTTTCTTCATTCTCCTTCAAGGAAATATTTGTTTTCAAGACTTGTTCTGCTGGCTCTTGCTTTTTCTTCAACAAGTTCTCTTCGTGAGCTTGTAGTATACCTACACTTTCATCAATAGTCATTTCATCCAAATCTTTCAATTTTTCAATAGCCACCGCAATAAAATTGAACTTTTCATGTAATGACCTAAGAATTTTTTCGATCATTTGAAGATCACTCATTTCTTCACCATATCTTTTCATCTCGTTGACCACCACCAACACTCGTGAAGAATAATCTGAAATTGATTCAAATTCTTTCATCAACAGGGCCTCATATTCTCGTCTCAAAGATTGGAGCTGAACCTTCCTAACTTTTTCATCTCCTTTATATGTGGTTTCAAGAATTTCCCATGCTTCTTTTGCGGTTGAAGCATTTGAAACTCTTTGCAAAATCGTATCATCAAGTGCTTGATGAATCATGCAAAGAGCCTTTTGATCTTTCTTCTTAGTCACTTGTTGCAAGTCTCTTTAGGCTTAAGACATGCCTTCTTCTACTTGAAATTTGAAACCATTTTCTACCGGATCGCACAATTCTTGACTTCCAACGAATACACCATGAACTATAATTTTCTTTGGTGAGTCGAGAAACGGGAAGATAATTGTTGTTTGCCATTTTCTTTTTCACACTTCTATAACCTCTCTCTGATACTATTTTTGTTTGAAAACCAACCAGATAAAATGAATAAACAACAAAAGACGTTATTTACGAGAGGAGGAAGTCTCGAAAAAGAACACTTAACTTTATATTTTTTGTAAGTGACTTGATATAAAATGCATGCAAAAACAACCTTTTATAGGTTTTAGGAACATATGTTGATATAAATTTTTTAAAACTTATATCAACATATTATTGCCATTGGGCAATTTAAATTATGCTTCTAAGTGGTGCTACTATATATCTTTTGTTGTTAAAAATGCTATATATCAATTAATTATTGTGTTCAAGAAAGATATATTATTATTAATATTTAATAGGGTAATTATATTGTTACTATAATTATTATTTATTATAACCGTTAGGTAAATGTGAGTAGTGGGCATTTTCTTTTTTTCTTTTTTTTTTTTGGGGGGGGGGGAAGTAGTGGGTAGTTACCACTACTAACCAAATTAAAAAATTTAAAAAAGAGAAAAAAATAATAATATAATTAAATTGGCATTTAAAAGTGGAATAACGGGGGTTCAAAATTTATTCTGACACACACACACACGCACGCGCGCACACACACACATATAAATGAAAACGCAGAAGCCGAGAAAGGAAATTTTTTAGAAGTTAAATATTCAAACACACAATGTATTTAAATCTGCTTGGAGGTAGTAGGACAACGCATTTAAATCTGATTGTGGGTAGCAGAAATACGTGGGAAGGAACGAAGGAATAACGTGGGGGAATATTAAAACTCATATGGACAATAAAAAATATTCTTAAATAGAAAAATGAGAAAAATAAAGTAAATAAAATATCTATAATTGTTGGATAAAAGTGAAAAGTGGGTAGGCAAAAAGGAATAACATGGGGGAATAATAAAAATCACATGAAAAATGAAAAATATTCTTAAATAGAAAATATAAGGTAAAACAGAGTAAATAAAATTCTGCAATTGTTGGATAAACATGAAAAGTGGATTGGATAAAGGTGAAGAGTGGATGGTTACAACTACTATCTAAATTAAAAATTTTAAAAATGAAAAAATAAAAATATATATTAGCGATTCCAGTATCTTTTTAGATGGGAAAAAGATACTGGAATCCATTCTTCTTTTCTTATATATAGATGCAACAAAACCCAGTGACAAAATTCGATGTGATAGTTGAAGAAAGAAACTGCAACAAGTAACATTATAAACTACTTGGGAAGTATGAAATTTCTCATAATCCATTCTTGCCGACACATGAAACTAATTCAACGTTCTTCATTTTTCCTCTAAATACAAATCTTACGTATATGATTCCATCCATAGAGCGCGACTACGACTAAAAAAGTATCAAGTCATGATCAGCCAAATGTAGTTTCACACATGTTCTATTTCACTGGTTAATGGAGCCCAGTATACGGCTTCATAGAGAAAAGCATGTAATTGATATCTAGAAAATGATAAATTGACTTTATTTTTTGCTAAACTCATGATAGGATTTCTATAATGGTCTTTTATGTAGAAGTATCATTATATTATATGGACACTACAATGCAATATGTAGAACAAATATATAGTGCACCTATATTATATATTATAGTAAACTCATATGAACAGGTAGTCTTATTAGCAAATTCATAGACACCCGTGCGATATGCACAGATAGAAATTATTGACAAAATAAATTCTATTGCAAATTAGAATACAAACAAAATGGATGTAACACTAACAAAATAAAGTTTATTTTTGGATTCAGATTGATACACATTTTTAGAAATCTTTACTCGTGCTATGCCCAAATATAAAATATTGGCAAAATAATATTTATTACAAAATTAGAATACCAATAAATTGGAAGAGGTAGCATTAACAACATAACAAACTCTGCCTCAGAAAAAAAAAAAAAAAACAACAACATAACAAACGAAAACTAATTTTTCATTTCATATTAATAAAAAATTTAGAATCCTATCAAAAGAAAAAAAATACAAATTTTAGAAAACTTTAAACATGACATACTCGTTGATTTTTATTTTTTTAATGATCTTCTTTAATTGAAAAAATTAATAGATTTTTTCTCAAACGTGATGAATAATTATGATATTAAAAAAAAAAATTCTAAGCTATCTGATTTTTCACTATAATTAACTTATTACCCAATTAGCTTTGTATTTTAAATTTATGAAAAATTAGTATAAAATAAATAAGAGAACGTAATAATAAAGTAATAACATCTTTGTACCATAACGCTTTTACTTCTTCTGGCTGTAACTTTCACATGCTTTTCTGTTGTATTGATGTTCACATACATATTACCTAAATTTTCTCTCTCTCTCTCTCTTTCTGTGTTTTGTTAAATTTCAAGGCCATATTATTGAGTTTGTTGGGCTCGTCTGAGCTGAGTCTGGGTATTTCTATTTATTTATACACTAAGTTTTATATTTGTCAACATGCACTACAAAAATTTTAATGCACGAGGATTTCTATATGGAGAAACAATGAGAATGATCAATCAAGAAATAAGCATGACTATAACCACGTATTTCAGTCTGACATTTACACAAGTACGTTAAATAGTGAATGCAAAAAAGTAGTGATGTATAAACTTGAATACTTAATAGAGGAATATAGTTCCTTTTTGTTCCAGTCAGTGTTACATGCATGAGAAGACAATCAGTGTCTCAAAAAAAATTCGCAAGATGGAAATTTTTTCAAGATAATAAGGGGAAATTAAAAGCCGCAAGGACCAAAGTAGCATTTCATTTAAATTCTATTTAGCAAGGAATCAGAAAAAACTTGCTTCGCTTTGCAATTTATTGGATATTTGATTAGCAAAAACAAATTACTGATTATCAGCTCCCGTCCACAAAGTTCAACATAGTAATTCTTTCATCATGGCTCATTGCTAAAGAGTTTAATATAATCTAATTTCTGTATTAACATATTTATAATGTAATTATATCTGAAGCATTATAATTTTGCTGACTTTGAATTATTATGATTATTTTCTTTTTTGCAGGACTCCGAATCCAAGTTATGATATGGAAGAGTTATCTGCAAAACCGTTGGGTGTCATTGATTCGAAGGCAATTACTGATATTAATTAATATGAAACTCACCCCTTGATTAGTTTTCTATTTAGTAATGGTTTTTATATGACTAGATGTATTTAAGAACTCCTCTTCCGATCTTAATCCTCTCATACACGAAGTAAACACGAGAATCAAATGCACTAAAATGCAATACAATACAACAAAATCAAGAACATTGTAAAAACGGAAGAAAGGGAACGACGAATTCTTAATCGCGATTCTCCAACATCCTGCCATTCTCACCGGATTCTGGTCGCTGGACCACACCATCCGCGGCGTCTCCTTTTTGGGGTTGTGTACAAGAATTACTTAATCATTATAGCATCTTTATGGGTTTGTGACGAGGTATCGATTTGTAGACACTGGAGAGATCGGAAGAGCACACGTCTGATACGCCTCAATTTAGAAGTGAGCATGTCATTTATTTATAGTATCACAAAGTAAAGTATGATTATCATTAAAGATTATATATATATAAGTGGGTGCTTACTAGAAAAGACAACTTATATCTTAATAAAAATTTAATTAACTGTAATCGTGAATAGGGATGGGTGTCTGACAAGAATTATTTGGGTAAATCCCTATGCCAACAAATCAGCATCAAATCTTGTATACATTAGCCTTAAGCCTCTTGCAAGGTCGTAGCTTGGGGTTAAGTTAACTGCGCTTGCGCTTAACCTCGGGGGGGGGGGGGCCCAAAAAAACCCCACAAATTAAAGAGGCCCAAACTTCCCTTTTTCCCTCTTTATTATTACTATTATTATTTTTTTTTTTCAAATTTGTACATAAATTCTCACTCATATATACATTGAGGCCTGAGGGCTCATCCAAACTCGATATTGGCTCCATCCTCCGCCAGCCGCCTGCTTTACCGCGTTGCGTCATACTTGTGGAGAGTTGGAGTAAGCTTTTTGTCCTAACCATGAGAATTGTAATTCTATTAGAGATAATTTTTGCACTTAAGAGTGTATTGATCTAAACCATTATTCAAATCTAATTCTATATGACCGTATAGGGCTAAATTACATATGTAGATGGTTCACAAGAAACCATTGAAGAAAAATGCAAACTTAATGAATTAAAATAATTAAGAGCGTGAAATGGTTAGTTCAAGTCGGTTCTAATTATTGAATTCTCACACGTATTCCATTAGATTATATATATAAGTACGTTAGAGGATGTAATTTTAGAATTTTTATGCTTCTTTAAACTTATATATGATTCGATTGTGCAATCTTGTGCTTTCAATACAATAAATAAGTTTTCATAAAATTGGATATATGCCAATATCTAAAAGTATTAGAGTTCGAATTATATATATATATGTTTAATGGGTCCACTTAAGTAGCTCCACCGTTATTATTTATATAGCAATATGATATTACTTGTTTTGGTCCGTGCAAAAATGAGCATTAATGGCCTATAAATTAGCCTGAAAAAGAAAATCATAAATTAAAGCGTTAAGTGTGCATTTTTTTCTTTAAACAGTAAACCATATATCCAGTCTAATTCGGATCTTCAAGTGCTTAGAAGTGGTAGGCGATAAATGCTTATATAATATGTAAAAGGTAGGATCAATGAATCAAATTACTTACAGATAAAAAGTGTTATATAATTTTATATGATTACTTCTTTTGTATTATAATGCATAACAAAGCATCAAGCAAAAATTATACTTCAAAAGTATTCACAGAAATTCTATATAATAATACACCTTATCTTCCACTCAGTTCATAAAAATCACACAAGTTGTGTCATTTGAACAAGAGGCGTACAAAAAGCTTAACAAAAGGTAAACATGGCGAATTTTTTTTTTTTTAGCACATCACAATATTTTTAAATCAATAGTAATTAAATGTGCCACATCATGTCTATTTTATTAAACATTTTATATACTTTTTTGTCCAGCTAGAATTATTCAAATTGTATGAACTAACCATGTGCCACATAAACGACGTGAAATTGACAACTCTAGAGCAAGGACCTCGGCTCTATTGAAATGGATAAAACATTAACCAGAGAAACCAAGGCAGTCATAGCACGTGGTCAAATTAATGATTGGAATGGTTTCCTTACGAAATAGGGTAGACAAATTACAAAACTGAATATCGGATCTAGCGGGCAATTTTAGATTAAAAATTAATATTTATAAGTGATTTGTTTAAACTTGTTAAGAAATCATAAATGATTATAAACATTTTCATTATATGCAATAATGATATTATTATAAGTTTAAATATATTTAAATACTTTACCATCAACAATTATAAGAATCCAATAATCTAGTAAATTATTTTAGTTTACTAAGTCTTTTACTTTACAATATGTAACACACATTTAAATTACTTGTGAAGAAATAATATTTAGAATGTGGATTCAGGTTGTGACATCTATACATTAAAAAAAAAAAAAACAAAACAAAACAAAAACTATTGTAGTAACGTTGCATAGTTGATAAAATAATAGTACATGAGAATAACATAAAATAATAGTACATGAGAATACACCCTCTACATCCGATGAATTCTATGAAGCCAAATTAGACTCCGTGTTTTGGAGCCCAACTATCAATGAAAACAATCAATATTAAACATTTTAAATCCTATACATAATGCTCCAAATTAATTTATTGGGAGAGACAGTGATAGCACGCGACAAAATTAATGTTTCCTTGCGGAATATGGTAAGAGTAAATAGTGATCTTGTCCTTGTGCTTTTCTAGATGAATTAATGTTCTAACAGAAATGGGCACAAATGGGTGATTTTTGAGGAAGTAGTAGTGATCTATGGTAGACAAATTATAATGAATATCTAAAAGAAAGGCGTGCTATTAAATTAAATTGAATACTGGTCTAGTTGAAATTTTACATTAAGAAATCTATTTATTAATTAAATGAGAGGTGTTGCGGTAAGTTTTTACCGCGATTTTCCCGCTATTTTTCCCAGAAGTAGGGATAATTTGATATTTTTATTTTCAAATATGGTAATCGTTGCAGTAAATGCTTTCTATATCCATTTTTTAAATTTTCTATTTGTGTTATATTTAAAATTTTTGAGTTATCTTATCTTTATAATTATACCTTATCTTATATCTTCAATTAACTTATATTCACTTTTTTAAATCTTCCTTTCATTTTTCATGAAAATTCAACAATCAAGAGGGGATTTATTTAAGGTTTTGAAAGTTAATTAAGATGTTATCATACCACATGTGGTTGATACACACAAATAAAGTAAATATAGTTTTTATTTTTATGAATTGATAATTTATATCGCACTAAAAAATTAAAATAAAATATAACTATAGCGTACAAAAAATAAAAAAATAAAATATAACTGCTAATAGTTAAAAATTTTAAAAAATAAAATTAACAAAGAAGGAACTATCCATCTGTGTAATCTTTTTCTTAAATAAATATTAAATATGAGATACTATACTACGATATCAAGTTTTTTGACTTTTTTTTAATATGTAGGTATCTAATTTCTCAAATCCTTATAATAAATTAGATTATTTTGAATTATTTTTTCCTGTACATCGCACGGGTGAAAAAACTAGTAGATAGATAATATATAAGTAAATGGCTATGTTTATATGTTTAATATCTAATAAAAAAGTACAAATTAACTAGATTAGGATTGATTTGTAATTTGCATAAAAAAAATTATGTTATTATTTCAAGTAATATGAGGGTTCATGTTCCGACCATTTGGCATGACTTGTAATTAATTATTAATAGGTAAAACTCTTGAGCAATTCTAGGGGATATGAAAATGGGACATTATTAGGTGACATTCTCATATAGCACACATTCTTTGAGTGATGATTACATGGCTACTTTTTCATTATACAATACAAGTGTGCCACATAAGAACGTCACTTAATAATATCCCCCTTTCATGTCCCCCTAGAATTTTTCAAAACTCTTTAGGATATTCCCGAGCATTTCTTTAGGATATTTTATGCAATAATGTCTACTAAAATTGATATCGAACCTAAAAAGACAGGCATTAATTAAGTAAAATTCTCCTGTAAAATGTGAAGTAATATTTTATGTATTTATTAATTAAGGAGGGTGTATTTAGTTAAGACTTTTATAGACATTTTAAGACTTTGTAAATGTTGAGGTATTTAATTGAAACCTTTAAAGATTTTCTAAAAGTCATGGTGTATCTCAATTGAGACTTTTTTAAAGTCTAAAAAAATCACGAGGTATTCAAATTGTACAAGAATTTTTAGGATTTCTCCATAATCTAGACATTTCAAGACTTTTATGAGAAAATATAAATAGCAAATCTCATTAGAAAATCCCATCTACAATCATGAGATTTGAGAAAAGCCATAAAAAATGAAGTAAAGAGAGAAGAAATGCAACTTTGGTTCTTCAAAATAGGGTTTCAAGTGTTAATTGGTTTTTTCTTCCTTCGTAAGGTCATGTAAGAGATTGAACAATTTTACCGATTTCATTGATAATTGATATTGAATTACTCCTTTTTAGGATAAATATATTGAATGAATATATATGTGAACGATGAGCTAAGACTTCTTAAAAAAAAGTATATCAATTTTTTTCATGTTCCTAGCATGGATATAAGAACTATTTCATTATTGTTGACATTTTTTTTTATTGATGGTTGATTATACCTTCTTCTTCTTCTTCTTCTTCTTCTTCTTCTTCTTCTTCTTCTTCTTCTTCTTTTTCTTCCTATTATTATTATTATTATTATTATTATTATTATTATTATTATTATTATTATTATGAATAATTCATTATACCTTTTAATGATGAATGATTCATTCATTAGTATTTCGTATCCTTGTAACAGTATAATGGATTGTAAATTTTTTTATTATTATTTTATGTCATCTTTGTTCCACATCACAATTCACGAAACCTCTAAATATTGTTACAAAGTTGTGAAGCGGAGTTTGTGGAGGCAAAATGCTCTTCCAATTAGGGTTTTGATGCAAATTGAATTATGTAAGAAATCGTCATTTTTTAAAGAAATAATACAAAAGTCTTGATATGTCCTAAAAAGTCTTCAATAAAAGTTTAGAAATGTCTTAAACGAAAATCCACAAAAGCCGCATACTTAAAAAAGTTTTTATAAGTCTTGAGAAGTCTCAATTGAATACATCCCCCTAAATCCAACTTATCTTACTATATTTCGCGCGTTGTATTCTCCTCTCTCACTTTCCACTAAACCTTCCCTCTCTTTATATCAATAACTTGCATTTATCTCATCGTATCAACTAGATGTTAGTGATGCCAACACTATTTTGTAGCATGAATTTTTTGGTTCTATGTCCTATCCCGTGAAGTGGCAAATCTCAAGGAGAGGCAGCTTTAGGTCGGAGTTTGGGGTGGGCAGGCTTAAACTATTTTAATTTTAAAAATAAATATTGTTTGCAATCAAATCGACCGAGGTGTGTTGGGAGCAGATTACCTCTGGCTTGCCTTTGCGACCCAAGCCAGCTCAGCATTCCCGTCTGTCCCACCAACACGCCGACAAGACTGCTCTCCTATATATTTTGGGATTTTTGTCCAAGGAAAAGGGCGCTGGCCAAGCTTTAATTTGAACTTCTTTTTTTCAAGCGAGGTGGCTCGTGTGCCTTATTTTTCTTCTATTAAAAAAATTAAATCATTCCGCCACAATGCACATTTTTTTTAGCAGGCTGTTACATATTCTTTTTATCACAAGCAAAGAGGGCTAAGTTCCTGTTGCAGGCCATCTAGGCCTGAAAACATAGGATGGTCGTGTACGCTTAATGCCATATTTGTTTCATTCCATTAATCACAATATTAAATACAAAGCTATCATATTTCATCCCTTCAGACTAATACTTTTAGCTACATGCTTATAAACTTATGAGACCAAGAAAAAAAATGTGAAACTTCCTCTGAAGCAAACATATTTATGTTCACATGATAATTAGACTAATCTATGTTATTCGAAATATAACAAGAATTATTTATTAATTATAGCATCTTGATGGGTTGTGATGAGGTGTCGAATTGTAGGCACTGGAGCAAGGTCCATTATTAAGCTTAAGATCAGATACGCCTCAATTTAGAAGTGAGCATGTCATTTATTCATAGTATCACAAACTAAAGTATGATTGTCCTTAAAGATTATATATATCTATATAAAAGTTGGGTGCTTACTAGAAAAGAAAACTTATATTTTGATAAAAATTTAATTAACTGTAATCGTGAAGAGGGATGGGTGTCTGACAAGAATTATTTGGGTAAATCCCTATACCAAAAAATCAGCATCAAAACTTATATACATCGGCCTTAAGCCTCTTGCAACGTCATAGATTGGGGCTAAGTTAACTGTGCTTGGGCTTAACCTGGGGGGGGG
>CAVNYN010273142.1:0-20309 GCA_963692815.1 Nyctanthes arbor-tristis | reverse complement strand
TATAAATACCTAAACCAGCATGCATTTGAGTAGTGTGTGTGAAAGAGTGGAGTGATGAGTGTTTAGTTAGTGGGCGTGAGGTGTGATTAAGAATTGAGCACAAGTGTTGTGTGCTCAAGTGATTGGAGAAATAGTGGTGAGAGAAATAAGCAAGTTGGTCATTTTAGTGTGTTCATTAAGTGTGTTATTGTAAAATAATTTGTGAGTATAAATAAAAGACATTTCTTTGGTGTATCATAAACTCAACACCTAATCCTTAGGAGCTGCTATAACATGGTGGAGATTCCTAGTGGTATTGGAGAAATTCAAACTCTTCAACTGAATGAGGTGCATTCCTGCACGGATGAACTCGTAACTTCAGCAAAGTTCATAGTAGAAGAGCAACGGAACAATGGAAATGATGTCTTCTAACTTGTTATTCGGAAGGAAGACAATGAATTCTGAACTTGTTAATGCGGTCCTACAAAATTTCAGGTGCTTGAATATATTATTTCCTTTTTGTTCTGCTTTTCCTTAATTTGTTCAATTTTTCCTGTTCTAGTCCTGTTTTAAGTTATAATAATCATTGTGGATTGCACAGTTTAAACCGTATAAGCTTTATTTTGAATAATAATTATAGAAACCAGAATGCTCTCTTTAATAGGAAGATTTGGTACAACATCACTCCAACAAAATAAAAATTCTAATTAGCTTGACATCGGAAAAGTAGATCAATGTGAAGATTAATGTCAAGCTGTTTTTCATTAATTAATTCAAATTATATATTTCATTTGGAGAGTAGTGTGAAGGTTTGCTTCTCTGATAATCGGCAAAATTCAATATTTCAATTTCCAGCATAATAATTCAGGGGAATGAAGGGGAGTGTGACGGTTGTTCTTCACTTCTTTCACCATATTCTCGATGCCAGTTATCAGTTTAGTGAATTGATAAATTTCATTTTCCTGATTAAGACTCTATCTGCTTATTTACTCCGACCACTTTCATTCTTATCAACTTGGACTAGTAGACGCTTTATTTCAATTCCTAGAAGTAGTGAATTTTTTATTTCACTTCCATAACAAAAAAAGAAGCGTTTATATTCACCTTCTAAAAGTTGCCAAGAATTCAGAATTTGAAATATCCCCAACAAATGAAACTAGTTTTCTTAGTTATGAAACAAACTTACAAATCATTCCTCAGAGTCTATCCTGGAGTTGAACTTTGCATCAGCAGATAATGATATGGGAAATCGTACTCTTAAGTTAATAAACAAATAGAATGGAGTTTTTTGACAACTATTTGAAAAATACAATGTTATTTTGCATTCAGCGGTGGGGTTCGAAGCATCAATCTTTCGGAGTTTTTAATTCAGGGGAGTGGACTATACTGTTGGTTCTTGCAAAGAGTGATGCCATCTATTTCCATGGTTTGACAGGAGGAACAGCAAAAGCATACCACTAGCTGAAAAAATTACTTTGTTGTTATATTAAAGTTTAAAGCTCCCTGGGCCTAAAATTTGAATGTGATTACTTCTTATAACGTTTTTGTACGGTAAAAGAAGTCAAATTATGTGATGTTTTATTCTTGTAGGAAAGACATTTATAAATGGTTTATGTAATGCTGTAAAGTGAGACAATCCAAATGTATCAGATGCATTTGTTTATCTGATTCTCTCAGTATTCTCTTTATGAATCTTTACCTTCTTTTTTTTTAAAACTAATTCTCTCTCTGACTTTGAGTTTCTGACCACGATGTACTTGCTGTTTGAGAAGTAAATCAAAATGTGCAAGATGGACGGCGAAAATATAACTACTTTGTAGTTGTTGCTTCTAAGTTTTCTATGCAATCCCTGACTGTGATGCTGTATATGTAATTTGTAAGGAATTCCCATTACTTTGACTGAAGTTTGGGATGTAACAGAAGGAAAAAGCTGATGTTGATACGCCATTATTAATCTTTTCTGGTTGAATCCAGTTCTCAGTTTGAATGATATTCGCGGAGGCTTCCAAAATTTCTTGAACCTGTGTCAGTACTACTAATAAGTATTTAAGTGCTCAAGCCTGCATGTTTAAGCTAATAAAGTGGACCTAATTAAGTCTTCTTGTTAATTTTAATGTTAGTAGTTTTAAACTATGGACCGTGTTAGTCATCTATATTTTCTCTCTTATATCACCTCCCCGGAGGGCAGACTTTTCAAGCTTGAGAGCCCAGCTCTGCTAGTGAGCCTCGCCCATTGTCGACTAGACTTCTCACAGTATATCAAACATTGTCTTTCGAAAATGTTCCACTAATTATTGAATCTTAGGAGACTAATCATCGACGAATTCTTTTCCCGAGGAATAAGCTAAAGTATTTAAGTTGAGCCCTCCAATGATTCTTGTAAATGGCTTTGTTATAGCTAATGGTTAGTATTTTTAATTCCAAAGGGCGCCTGATAGATATTGCAAAAGCAAGACCAAAGAAATGTTCTGTTCTGGCTCTCTTAAGAAATTCTTTATTAATTTGCCTTATTAAAAGATCGTGGGTTTGGTTCTCTTTATGACAAAGACGCTTAAAATTATTTAAAATGACAAACAGGCCGTTGGTTTTATTATATTCCATTAAAATTATTTAAAATGACAAACAGGCCTTTGGTTTTATTATATTCCATCGTATCAGTATGCTACCGTCTCCCTGACGTGCATGTCTTCAATCATCTACCTCCCAACTTGATCTCGACATTGCACCTTGCATCAAAAGATAATTGTAATCTGATTTGCACATATATAGTTATAATTTAAGATAACTGAGACAAATTTAACGAAGCAAGGCAGGATTATAGGCTAGATTCAGTCCTGCTATCAAGGGGCACTAAGGTATTCTTTAGAGTCCTTATTTCACATTCTCCAGGTAAACGATTTTCAATACCAGCTGCCAACAAAACATCAGAATTCCATTGCTAAGTGTGTGTGTTTGTGTGTAGAGATATATATATATATATATATATATACCCCCCAAGTGGTATGGTTGTTTTCTCTCCAATACACAGAAAAAGTAATATTTCTATCCATTATGTTGTTTTCATTTCAATACCGGTATTCTCACCGTATATCACTCTGTCTTTTGGAAATTCTCCGTTAATCAATGAATCTTTGTTTATTAATCAGGGACAAATTCTTTTCTCTGGGAATAAATCTAACGTCATTAAGTTGATGCCTCCAATAGTTCTTGTAAATGGCTTTACAGGTATATGGTTTGTTATTTTAATTCCACCAAGGCATCTGATAGATATTGCTAAAGAAACAACAAATAATTCTTGTGTTCTGTGTGCAATCTGGTAGACAGATATGGCTTGCACTGCTCTTCTTTCTCTTAGTCACGTTCTTGAACATACACTTGATCACGATAGTCAACATCTGATTCTTGATGAGAAACAAAAACTCCACTTTCTCCTAGAAAGGGTCCATTTTTTACAAGATTTTCTTGATCGTTCATCCCAGGAAAGCAGCGAGGCAATTGAAAATTTTCACAGTAAAATTAGAGATGCGGCCTTTAAAGCAGAGGACATCATCGAATCAAGCAT
Organism: Nyctanthes arbor-tristis; assembly: GCA_963692815.1. Classification (NCBI taxonomy): domain Eukaryota; kingdom Viridiplantae; phylum Streptophyta; class Magnoliopsida; order Lamiales; family Oleaceae; genus Nyctanthes; species Nyctanthes arbor-tristis. The sequence continues at coordinate 16,768 of CAVNYN010273142.1, read as the reverse complement.
TGCATGTCGATTTCTTGAAGAATCTAGAAGTGACCACTTCAAAAGTCACGAAAACAGCAGTCGCAAGGAGAGAAGTCATGAGGACAAAAGTCACAAGGAGGAGAAGAACACCCTGGCAATTGAAACAAGCTCTGCCCCACTCCAGGTAATTGAACTAAGTTTATGTGATCCGAATTCCTGAAAACTGGAACAAGCTTATACGTTGCTGAATTACAGGGAATCGAAAGCGAGCCATGCTCTACTACCTTCTGCCTTGAATTAGGGAAAGTAATTCAAGAAATTGATACTATCATCAAAAAACGCCCAGAAAAGATTCATAAGGATAAGAGTGAAGTACAAGATATGCCTCCAAGGACTTGGTCGAGTGTTTCTTCATCAAAATAGACTGTCAGTTTCAAGAATGATGGGGTGAGTCTTGATGATGAAATGAAATTGATCATGGAACAACTAATTTGGGGGACGCGAAATCTTGAAACTGTTTCTATTGTCGGCATGGGTGGGATAGGTAAGACCTTTCTTGATAAAAGAGTTTATGATGACTCATCTATTTGGCGTCATTTTGACCTTCGTGCTTGGGTCACAGTCTCTCAAAAATATACTGAGCAAAGGATCCTTCTAGACCTACTAGACTCCATGGAAAAACCCAAAGATCGAATTCATCGAATGGAAACTGAACAATCAAAAGAACATTTGTACAAGAATTTAAAGAGTAGAAGGTATCTGATTGTCATGGATGACATATGGGATGCCAAGGTATGGGATAATTTTTCAAGATGCTTTCCAAATGACAACAACGGGAGTCGAATTCTCGTTACCAGTAGGCTGGATAATGTGGCTGATTATACGAATTCTCGTTGTCCTCCTCATCACAAGCATTTTCTAAACACAGATGAGAGTTGGAGTTTATTCTGTGAAAATGTGTTTGGAAAAGACCGTTGCCCTCCTGAACTAGAGCAGACCGGGAAGAAGATAGTTAAAAGTTGTCAAGGACTTCCTCTTGCAGTTATAGTGATTGCAGGGCTCCTCTCAAAGGCCGAAAGAACACAACATTTTTGGACAAATGTTGGGGAAAATCTAAGTTCAATAATGGCTTCCAAAGATGATCAATTCTCTGAGATACTATCTTTAAGTTTTAAAATTTTACCTCGTCACTTGAAAGCGTGTTTCCTTTATATTGGAATTTTCCCTAAAGATTTTAAAATTAGAGTCTCCAAACTCATCATGTTATGGGCTGCCGAAGGATTCATTAAGTCATCAAAAGACAAAACTTTGGAAGATATTGCCGAGGAGTACTTGTTGGATCTAGTCGATAGGAATCTTGTCCTTGTTGGTCAAAGCAGTTCCCAAGGTAAATTTAAAACGTGCATGATTCATGATCTGTTACATGACTTGTGTGTGAGAGAAGCTCAAAGAGAGAAGTTTTTTCAAGTAGATTATGGTTGTATTTCTGAAGTCACGAGCCTCCGCCGTTTAAGTATTCCTGGAGGAGGAGGTATCCGTGATCTTATTCAAGAACAGCAGAGTTTGCCTCTACGAACTCTCTTAAGCTTTGATATCCATTCCCGGTTGAAAAAGGTGCAAAATTGTCAGCAACTTAGAGTGTTTTATGAGGACTTTAAATGTAGTCATCCAATTGGGCTGGGAGAAGCAGTTAACTTGCGGTCCCTAGCTTGCTGCACCGATGATGACCGAATTCCTTCATATGTGTACAAACTCCGAAATCTACAGACCTTACTTATTCAGGTTACAATAAAGAAATTAGGTTGGGCAACTATGTATGTAGAACCTGAAATATGGAGGATGACACAGCTAAGACATGTCAGGTCGTGGCTAATGGAAGTTCCTGATCCTCCTATTTCACAAAATGAGGCTGAAAATCCTGTTACTGTTTTAGAAAACTTACAATCACTATCGGCTGCAAGGAATTTCCGATCTAAAGAGGAGATCCTGAGAAGAATTCCCAATCTCAGGAAGTTAGGAATCACATTTCACGATGAAAGCATGGATTGGGAATACTATTGTCTCAAAAATCTGGTCCATCTAGATAAACTGGAAATATTGAATTGCTACAATCTCAATGGTTCTAGGAAATCATCATCTTTTTTGCATAACATCATTTTCCCAACTTCACTCAAAAAGTTAAAGTTAAGCGGCCTCTTTGGAATTTCTTGGGAACACATGTCAGTTATTGGTTCGTTGCCCAATCTTTTAGTACTCAAACTCTGGGAGTCTGCCTTAGTTGGACCAGATTGGGAGCCAAATGAAGAAGAGTTTCCTCGGCTGAAATATCTTCTACTTGGTCAAATTGAACTTGAGAACTGGAAAGCTGGTAGTAGCCATTTCCCAATCCTTCAGCACCTAGTCTTGAACCGCTGCCATCGAATGAAGGAAATCCCTCATGGTATTGGAGAAATCCCAACTCTTCAAATGATCGAGGTGTGTGACTGCAATGAAGAACTTGTAAAGTCAGCAAAGCAACTACTAGAAGAACAGCAGAGCTCTGGAAATTATGTCCTTCGAGTTCTTATTCTGGAGCAATCTCTAAGCATGTCGATGTGACACTACGAATATCAGGTGAATGAATATACCGCTTCTTTTTTTTTCTGCTTTTCCTTTGGAGCAATATGTTCCATAGATTAAAGCTCCAAAAAGCATCACGCTAAAAATTGTAGATCAATGCAAAGATGGTGTTTCATTAATTACATGCAATTATATTTGTTCATGTTTTCCCATTCACTTTTCTCTCTCCAGTACTAGGTTCATGTCTTCAATCAACTGCCTCTCTAATCTATATGTCTTGCAGTTGCATATGCATCGTGCATCAAAAGATGGTGGGAAATCATACCCTAGAAGTAAATAGACAAATAAAATGGATTTTTGTAACAGCTATTTGAAAAATTCATTGTTCTTTTGCAGTCTAGAGGGATGATTACAGCAACACTCGGTTGTAGTATTTAATTTGTGCTGCCAACCAGACTCTACTGGTGGTCTTGCTTTTGCCTAGCAAAGGGTGATGCCATCTATTTCCATGGGCTGTCAGGAGGAACAGCAAGCGCACACTTTTGAGTGTAAAAATTATTTTGTCATCTATTAAATATGAAAGCTCCCTTGACTAATATGTATGAAAACCTGGGCACTTGTTGCCGGAAAAACCGGTGAAGATGGTGTTGCAGCAAAATTTTACTATATTTATAATTCTAGAGTAGGATTTGTTTGTGATAGTGGACTTCATTAGAACAGGTACAACCTTACCAAGTTGAAAGCTCAATCAGCCTAAAAGTTGAATGTGTTTTCTCCTTGCAATGTTTCTGTTCTGTACAAGAACACAAAATACGTGATGTTTTATTCTTGTTTGAGAGTTACATATAAATGGTTTTATGCAATGCTGTAAGGTGAGAGTTTCTGACTCCGACGCACTTGCAAGGCTAGCTTTGCAGGTATTTCATTCATCTCCTGTGTTGAAACTGTTGGATTTACCGCAAAATCAAATATCATTGATAGTCTGTGTCTGAGTCTTAATTAACTCCTGCAACTTTACAAAGTCACAATGTGTTCAATTTCCACTGATCAGTCCCAAAATAACTCCAGTGACCAATTTCCAGCCCTGTTGCAGCAGCCCGCTGCCATGAACTGGTGAACAGTCAAATCTGCAAATTGCTACTAAAAAAAAAAAAAGACAAACTGGGCAGCCATAATTTCTTAAAATGGTCCCAAGCAGTGAATTTGAGTCTTTCAATATACCATAATAAGGCTGCTGGCGGTGATAATGGCTCATTCAGTCATTATTGTAAAGCAGTTTCAACTATAAATTAAGAGCAGTAGAAAATTGTGAACCTAAGTTTCAAATGTAAATTAAGAGCACTTCGAAAATTGTGAACCTAACTTGTATATACCTCGATCATAAACAGCCAATTTGCCTCTTTTGTCTTTTACTCATTCTAAAAAAGAAATTTAGTTCCAAAGTTGGGAATTACCAGTTATGACAATTTCGAATTTAGAAGTTGCAAAGTACTTTTTTGTCGTTTAAAACTTCCTCAAAAAGACAGATTTTCCTATTTTTCAATAGCTAAAAATTAGTTCAGGGTGGTCATGAGTTTGGGATGTATAGTTCCCCTTTGTGAGGGGATGGAGTGAAAGTGTGAAAGTTTAAGGTGTCACGCCCTCAATTTTAACAATAGTGGAAGTATTTAACTATATATCTCCATTCAAAATCGAGGATGAGACTTTACAAATACAATTCAAAAGTATTGAGGTGCTTTCGCTGCGCATTCTGATAATCAAGTGTACTGTGGGCTACCCACAACGAAACTTCGGCCACGCACCTAAATCTCAAGCACATACATGATCTTCTCCACTTTTGAGACGATCCGGTCAAAAAGTTAGTTATTCAATACCTACAGGATTGTAGAAGATGGGGTGAGTACAAAGTACCTAGTGAATAACAACTTGCATTGGCTCACACAAAACAATGCAAGAAAGATCATCAAATGACAAAGGTACAAAGACACAAAGCTCGGGCACATTACTAGTTTAACTTCTACCCGTAAGTCATACGATACAAATAATACAAATGACCAAAACCGCACAGTAAGGTCATTGTACCACAAAGTAATATAAATACAATTGAAGACGGATAGATAGCGTCACTAGCGAGGCCCAAGGGCAAGGAACAATCATTTATCCAAACTAATGGTCTACCGTCAATCATCAAAGGCCAAATACAATTAAAGGAAGATACAAAGTTTCAAAAGAGAGAGATCCAAGACACAAAGAGAAAAAGAGAGCCAAATGATAGAAGAGATAGGACCAATATACAGGTTACTCACCTGAAATATTGTTCGAATAATTCTCATGTAGAAAAGTGTCATTAAGCCTTGAAATTCCTTAATCAAAGCTATTTTTTAAATTAAAATCTTTCTATATATGATAAGAACCATTTTTCATGTACAAGGGTAATGTTTTGAAAGGTTTTGTGGCGATCCACTTATTGCATATTATTTTCACATTCGTGCTTGGGTCACAGTGTCTCAGGACTACTGTGCAAAATATCCTTCTAGGCCTTCTAGATTCCATGAGAAAATTTGATGTCCACATTCGTGCAAAGGAAACTGAACAACCACTAGAAGAACTCTTATACAAGAATCTAAAGGGTAGGAGGTATCTCATTGTCATGGACGACATATGGGATACCTAGGTCTGAAATCATGTGAGGCAATGTTTTCCGAATGATAAGAATGGGAGTCGAATACTTATTACTAGTAGGCTGGATAATGTGGCTACCTGTGGAAATCCTTGTCTTCCTTGTCGCAAGCGTTTTCTAAATGTAGATGATAGCTGGAGTTTATTCTGTAAGAATGTGTTTGGAAAAGATTGTTGCCCTCGGGAACTTGAGCAAGTCGGGAAGAAGATAGTTGAAAATTGTCAAGGACTTCCACTTGCAATTGTTGTGATTGCAGGTCTCCTATCAAAGGCCACAAGAACACGCAATTATTGGGAAAATGTTGGAGAAAATCTAAGTTCAATAATAGCTTTGACAGATGATAAGTTCTCCAATATACTATTATTAAGTTATAAAAGTTTGCCTCATCATTTGAAAGAGTGTTTCCTTTATATGGGAATTTTCCCAGAAGATTCTGAAATTATGGTCTCCAAACTTGTCAAGTTGTGGGTTGCCGAAGGATTCATAGATTCATCAAAAGACACAACTTTAGAAGATATAGCTGAGAAGTATTTGTTGGAGCTGGTCGATAGGAATCTTGTTCTGGTTTCTCAAAGGAGTTCCCAAGGCAAAATTAAAACATGCACAATCCATGATTTGTTACGTGACCTCTGTGTAAAAGAAGCTCAAAGGGAGAAGTTGTTTCATGTAGATGACGGTAATCTTCATAAGGTCATTAGCCTGCGCCGTTTAGGTATTCCTCGAGGAGGACAAAATTATTACTGTACCACCCAGGAAAAGAGATTGCTTCTACGAACTATCTTACACTTTGATACTAGTGTCCCACTGGTAAATGTGCAAAATTGTAAGCTAATCAGAGTGTTGGAAGGTCATGATATAGTTAGGTATGAAGATCACCATCTATATAGTTGTCCAACTACATTGGCAGAAGCGGTTAACTTGAAGTTCCTAGCTTGCTGCTTCAATGATGATCGGGTTCCTGCATATGTGTACAGGCTCTGAAATTTACAGACCTTAGTTATTCATAGCCAAAGAAAGAGGCGATATGATAAGATAGTATATCTAGAACATGAATTTTGGGGGATGACACAGTTAAGACATGTCCAAAATCAGAGAATTATTCTTCATGATCCTCCTAGTTCAGACAATGAGGCTGAAAATCCTGTTATTGTCCTAGAGAACTTGCAATTGCTCTCTACTGTAATAAATTTCAGATCTACAAAGGAGATCCTGAAAAGAATTCCCAATCTCAGGAAATTGGGAATCCAACATAAAGATGGTCCTATGGACTGGAGATACTATTGTCTAGAAAATATAGTTCGTTTAGATAAACTTGAGTCATTAAAATGCTATTCTTTTTTCGGGTTATCACCAGCATTGTCTTTTTTGCATGATATCATTTTCCCACCTTCACTCAAAAAGTTAACTTTACATGGCCGCGGCTTTGGCATTCCTTGGGAACATGTCAGTTATTGGTTCGTTGCCCAATCTTCTAGTACTCAAACTTCGGTTGTTTGCCTTCCATGGACCAGTTTGGGAACCAAAGGAAGGAGAATTTCTTCGGCTGAAATATCTACTACTTGACCAAATACACTGGGGAGCCGAGAGTATCCACTTCCCAAGCCTCGAGCACCTTGTACTTAAGAGCTGCTATGGAAGCGGAAATCCCTTGTGGTATTGGAGAAATTTCAACTCTTCAAATGATTGAGGTGCATTATTGTGAGGATGAACTTGTAACTTCTGCAGAGCAACTACTAGAGGAACAACAAAGCTTTGGAAATGATGTCCTTCGAGTTCTTATTCAGAGGAACTCTAAACATGTTAGCCAGATCCTATGAATTCCAGGTGCATGATTATATTATTTCTTCTTTTTCTGACTTTCCTTTGTTCAAATTTTTCTGTTCTTGTTGCCTGAAAACTGGAATAATGCTATCTTCCAAAGCTGATAACCAATCATCTCTTAGTGTTATTTACTTATTTACAAAAATAATAATGCTTCTGATCAAAACAAATAAGAGTTATATTCACCTTGTAAAAGTTGCTGAGACTTCGGAATTGGAAAATTACACATCATAAGCAAATAGTTCTCTTAGTTATGAGACGAAAAGAAAAATCTTAACATCACTATATAGATGTATCATTCGTTAGAGTCATACACATCGCGTAGGACAGCTTTTATGGTAATCTCAACTTTGATGATGCAACGATCTTTAACCAGAAATCCTTTCTCAGGGTCATTTATATCAAGAATTGGAAGGAAAGAGAGAAATCCGCAGGAACTTTCAGCAGCCTGAAACCGGTGACTGTCTGCAAACACTCAAAAGTTCTGTACGTATCAATAAAATAGGTAAATATTGCAATGAAATAGACTTAACACATCTGAATTATCTTACCGTATTGCTTGCTGTGTGCACCATTTACTTGATCTGTTGCACATAAGGTGAAATCTGCTTTCAGTTTTCGAACTCTAGTAGAACTTGTTGAAGCAACCCAAGTCAAGAAAACGAAAAACCAGTGCCCTCTATATTCACCACTTCCTTTTGGATCAACAACCACTTGCCTATATTTACAACAAAACTGAAATCAACAGGCAGAGAAAATTTAAAAATTTACAACAGAAAACGATATAAAAACTAATGTATACCATTTACGATCTCCAGCTATGAAGTGTTCAGAGTACCATGCATCTCCCGGTCCTGAGAAGTTCAAGCTTATGGGGGAGATTTATCGTCCATCAAAGAGAGAAATTCACCAATTCCTCTGCTCTTCTACACAAAGACTTCAGCTCCAAATACAAAGCAATCATCAACAAGGTACCCATTAATTGGAGGATCCATCAAAGTTTTCTTCTTAATAAATTTCAAATATCCCCACTCAGGTTTCAAAACATGAAAACACCAGTCTTGTCCTGAAAGTCGAGTTTTGTATTCAGGGACATATCCGACACCGTACAAATATTCTAAAACAAGACTAACCAACATAGGCACACAGAACATCTGATTCTATATGTTAAGTTTGGTGAAGTTTTCTTTGAATACGATCCGAAATAGATAATGTATACTTATTACCTCTCATGGACGGAAAATTGTTGAGTTTCTTACTATACAAGAAAATGCTGAAAACTGCATTAAACTCCCAACCGGTGGGAAGATACCAATCAGCAACAGCCAATGCAGCACCAATATGTTTTCCATTAGTGTATATTACCAACTTCCTGATGCAATTAGAAGTTCAGAATGAATTCAACAGACGGCAAACTCTACTGACAGTAAACAATCCGGCGTTTGAAAAAGCAAGAAATTACCATTCTTAGTCGCCAGATTCAAACTCACTCGATTCATGCATATCGATACCATTTCTTGAATGCAGGGAACAGGACTCGAATTTAAGAAAAAGTGTGGAGGGAAATTCCTTGTTTCCCGGGTAACTTCATCCCAGTTTTAACCCAACAAAACACACATTAATTAGGCACTGATCAAATATATATGGTAGTTGTTATGTGAATCGTGCTATATGTAATAAAAACTCATAAGAAAAACTCTTTTACACACAAATAGCAGAAATATGTTTTTTTTTTTTAAATAACACGACACTTAAAAATCAAATATCATGATGAGGTCACGTCATTTTTTATAAACAATTTTGTAAGAAAACTTTGTACAATTAGACTTTTTCATGTTACATATTCATGTTGACTCACCATTGTTGTCATCCTCAAGGCCTGGAACTATTAGAGATCTTCGTTGGTACGTGTTAGAAGTTGGAGTCTACAAACACAATATATATAGTAGGTTCCATCTTGACATTAATCTCTTCCACTTTGTTTATTGAAATTAATTTCAGATCATTAATTAGGCAGAAACGTGTAAAATTAAATGTTTCAATTACATTACCCATCATTTTTAATTTTTATGAAAATACCAACTATCCTATCTTTGTGAGATGAAGGGAGTTTTTTATTTTTTTATTTTTTGCTAACTATATTCACACTACAAATATTATTCAGTACACCACATCAAAATTATTTTAAAGGTCTTTATTATTTACATTTTATCGTAAGCACATCCTTAACTTTTTGTCCCTTCAATTTTTCTAGCTAATCTTCCGCGAATTATATATTTTGTTTATATAGATAGTTTTTGTCTAAAAATTTTCCTTGTTTAGACATCAAATTACTTCTAATTTTAAATAACCAAAACTATAACGAATAAGAAGCACGAATATCATAGTTTAGATATAAAGTATTATTTATGTAATTAGTAAGTTAATTGTTCAAAAATTAATTACAGAAAATGGTACAAAAAACTTGATCAGGGCATAACTGTAGTCATAAAGAAAGTTGTAGACCTCTTCATACAATTAAAATGTAGTGCACATAATATATTTTGTAGTGAAAATATAATTAGCTTTCTTTTAAGTTAATTAATGATAACGGGATGTATTCTAGCGGGTCAGCCCATATTCCTAGGTGCGTCATCATCATATATTTACTCCATACAAAGTAGAGGTGCAGGGCAGAGTTGAAGCCGCGAAATCAAGAAAAGATCTATCTAGGCATTCGATGCAACAGCAGCATGAGCGGCGGCCGAGGAGGAGGATTGGAGATTTTTTTTTTTTTTAATACCATTTAAGTGACGAAATTGTTGTCCAAAACCTAATTAGGCTGTCGCATGCTCTTATTTGTCATGATGGTTACTTTGTTAAACAATACAATCACCAGCATCACCTTCACCACCAGGCGCCTCGTCCCTTGTCCCTTGTCCCTGTTTTCGTGTTCATATTATCTCAGAGAATGCTTCTGTAACCAAATTGTACTCGGATCGTATTCTTGATATGACAAGATTTGTTCCTCCTCCTCCGCCTTGTCATCAAGTATTTCCAACGGCGGCGTTTCAGTTGGAGGCTTCTTACTTGTTATTGTGTTCTTACAATGATCCATCAACATCTCTGACTTTTTATCACTTATGCAATGTGGTAACTCGGCCATGGGTCGATCTACCTCCTGTCTCTGGGAATGAATTGTGTTTAATTGTTGGCTTCTTACGCGATGATTCTTCTGCAGAATCCAATGACTTCAGGATTGTGCAGACTTCTAATGATCTGAGTAAAATGCGTGGTTGCAAGAAGCCACCACCTATTTCTAAATTCAAACTCGACATCTTTTCTTCCACCAAAGGTCAGTGGACCAAATATGAGGTTTGCTTCCTTGTGAAGTACTCGAATCATGGGTAGCCCTAAGGGTGTGCTGGTGGTGCCATCACACAGAGTCTCATCATCCAAGGGGCATCATTTTTTTTCCCGGTTACAGGTGTGACATTAACATTTTTGAAAATCTTTTAGAATGTAATTTGTTTTAGAATGTAATTCGTAATTTTAAAAAAAAAAAGCAGTATTGGGAGACTAATTTTTAAGAAAGTTTAATGAAAATTATTGGATTAAGAATTAGAATGTACTTTATTATTTAAAAAAATAAACAAGGCCTATTTTTAAGAGCTTGTTTGGCACTCTTTATTTTTGCAATTTATAAATTCACCTACTATGATTTGACTATTGATTTGACAACTACTCAACAATCACAACACATTTCAAATTTCAATTAAATCTCCACCACTCATTTTCACTCATTATAAATTCTCTATATAAATTAATTTTATAAATTGACCAAACGGGTCTTAAATTTGCTGTTAATCATCGAAGGCCAAAAAATAAAAAAGAAAAATAAATAAAAACCCTAAATCCAACAAGTTTGTAAGAAAATGAGCACCATTTTTGTATTATTATAGCACAGTGCATCTAAATTCTCAGGGCCGGCCCCGACTTGAATGCAAACGTTTTAAAATTCTTTCTCGACACTCATATAGTTGCCTAGCAGAGGATGTTACATTTACCGACACACGGTGGTGTCATCGTGTTTGCTTCCTTCTGTGATAACGGCCAACAAGTTTGCCGTATTGATTTTCCACCTCGTCCTCGTGTGGTCTTTACCATTTCTTTCGGGGCGTCCCAAGGTAAACTGCATTTAGGTGTGACATCTGGAGGGTATCCAGATTCATTATTTTTGTGTGTGGGAACTTGAGGACTACAAGAAGGAAGAATGGTGCACGGTATGTAAGATTTCAACTGAAGAAATGGTTTTCTCAGGCATCAAATCTTGGATCATTGTCAGTTTAAGTTACTTGCTTTTCATCCAGATTATTAGGCTAATATGATATTATTAGGCTTCTTTCTCTTCATCTCGAAACCTAATTCTACCTTTTAAAACATTTAACTCCTGATTACATTTACCTTATTATGCTACATATTCATAATTTGTCATTAAGGCATGTATGTATACATATTTTTTCTCAATATATATATATATATATTATATATAATTTTTTTGTACATTGATCTATCTTCGTCATATGCTTTTTTCTCTTTTTTTTTTTTCCCCACAAGTTATTGTAAGCCTTTGATCGTGAAAATAAGATATACATTCTTTTAATTTGTCTACCTTCTCTTTCATAGTGATATGAGATGAGAAGTTTTGTTAACCAGGAGGCTTTTGAAAGGCACTCATATTTTACATTGATGCATTCTGATTCTCTTAAATTATTATGAATACAAATACAAAGGGAGCTTATCTATTCCCCCCCCCCCCCCAACCCCAAGGAGCACGGTCGTGTGGTATAGAATACAAGAATGGAAAAATAGTTTTATAGAAAATATACTGTTGAAAATGAATACTGGGGAAATTTCAAGAATCATATATTCATACACATTCTAATATATAGTGCAACGTTCACCTAAAAGCACATCACAACATATGGATCGTTATCTTGAATTCAATGAAAAATCGAATCTAAGTTAAAAGCATTATCCAAATACCATTCACATGATACAATCACACAAGAGAGTACCTTTTAAAAACCTCTTAAGTGTTTTTGTAACAAAACTCTCAATCTCATGCTACGCATATCACTATAGGTGTTGTCTCATATGGGTACAAGGACTTTACCAATATCACTAGTGTGCTACATGTGTGTTGCACGCTAGTTGCTTGTGATTATATTTTTATTTTTGCAAAATTAGATGAACTAATAATGATTTTAAAAAAAGGTAAATTAGAATTTGTCCTTTAATTGAAGTCAACAATTATATTTTTTTTCATCCATGCGTTGTACGGGTAGAGTTATAGTGTGCATTCATATAAAAATTGACGTTTGAGTGTAGATATTATGTTATAAATAAAGTACAATACATCAGTTGCATTGTCTAGAATTATGAATTAATATGTGAATTACAAATGATCAACATATATAAAGTTATAATGATTAGCAACCAAATAATCGATCACAATCAACTTTAGTAACCATGAGTCTAGCATCTTACTCATGCGTTTCGTGAGAAGACTAATTCCAAAAAAAATTCAATAATAATAAACAATAAAATATTGAACAAATATGTGCCATCGGATTTGCATAACAAAACCAGTAAATATACAGTTTTAATTTAGTATTTGACGTGTTAAATTAATGTTTTATTAATATATATTAACAGTTATCCGTTTATGTATTCGATTAATGTTTTACTATATTTTACATTTATATCATCTAACTTATTTTATAGTATTAGTTGACAGTCGAACAATACGTATTGGATATGTATATATCTGTATTCACTCGATACTCATTCGCATAAAAATTTTCATAGCCATAAGAAAGTACTATCCGGACATACTATTTTAACTGGATAATACTTCATTTTCTCACATACATTTTTAATTGAGGGACACTTAGTTTTATTTTGTACAAATATCCATAATATCACGTTGTTATTTTAGTCTAATAAATAACAAATATAATCTTTAAAAAAGTAGCATACTAGAATAATGACAATCGTTAGCGGCGTAATAATTATATGGATAAATAAAATATTAATATGACAAACTTTTTCATCAAAAATTATTAGTTATGTCTGAAATTAATTATTGCTTTTTATTTTATATATATTTGAACAAAATTTCTTGTATTTTAGGACTAGCTGCAAAGTACTACAATTTATTCCTTTCATAACTATTGACCAAAACAAAACGTGATTTTTGTAGGAATTCTTGAGTCTCGAGAACATAAACTTGAAGATAGAAATTATTTTGTTCTTCTTAATTGGGCTAATCAATATTGGAGGATGTTAATTAATATTTAAATAAAAGAGAGAGAAAAATATTCACATTGCGGTTAATTACAAATATAATTGCTTTCAAGTATATATATGCATGGTTAATAATAATATTTTCTTTGAATGAAAACACACGAGAGTAGTAATATATGAATGAACATTGTTAACAAGTAAAAGAAATTGGTGTATTGGCTTAAAAGTTACTCTTAACATATAGGTCATGAGTTTAATATTTCACTGTTACATTTGTAATAATTTTTTTATGAAAAGTGATAGCTAGTGTGTACGCGTTATAAGGAATTGTGCCAGATTAAACTTTAGGCGGGAAACATTTTCTAATTGTACCAAAAGAAATTACAATTGTGTCAGAAAACTATTGTATTCGATATGTGGAGCATGAAGGTAAAATCTAAAACTGGAAACCCAATGCATGGAAAATCTAATAAAACTCGTGACTCTACATGATATCTAATTCTCCACAAATACAATGATATACATTTAAAACTTAGAGTTTTCTTTTCTCCTACACAACTTTCACAAGGTGGAAAATCCCTTCTCGATCGTCCTTTTGGCAACCCATGCCTTTTCTTTCACTTGGATCATTATCATGCTCAATGAATTGTATCATACATGAACCTGATCTAGCATAGCCTCCATGACAAGCAATTCCAAATCTAACCCACTCACTACATATCCTCTGGAGAAATCTACATACATGCATACAAGACATAGAAGAAAATCCCCGTTATTGGAAGACTTGAACATTTTTTTTCTCCCATAATAGTTGTAAGTTGTAACCAATCTGCAAAATCTGCAGCAGGGATAGCAAAGGTCTTAAATTTGCAACAATAAAGAAGGTATATGACGACAATTCTAGTGTAAACGACAATGATTTTTTTCAAACACAATTACAAATATGCATTGTAGCAGTACACAAAATCCTTACTAAAAGCATTTTACATGCACGCGTAACAAGAGCATGTTTTGGGGAAAATATATGCACTTCATTTTGTGATATCTAGACAACATTTTTATTAGAGTGAAGAAGCTCAATCTTTATTATTTGTAATATTAACATCCCAGATCATTTTTGCCATATTTTTTCTCGGGTTTCATTTTTAATTATCACCTCGCATTCTTAATAATGGATATAGTGATTTTCTAAAGAGAGCTTACATCTCCCCTTGCGGAGTGGAAACTGTCACGTGATTGCATATGATTGGGGGTTGGGGTATTGGTATGGGACCTCAATCCCCCAACCCCCAATCACATGCAGTCATGTGGTAGTTTCCACTCTGTAAGGAGAGAGGTAAACTCTCCATAACCGGATTGATGGATATATGTTCAAGAAATTTTATTTTTGTACTTCTAATCCAGCAAAATATGTAACTCTACTTTATAGAGATATTACTTTGTATTTATTAAAAAAATTTAGAAAGTTCTAACAACAATACTCAAAAAGCATAAAATTAGAAGCTCCTATAACATTTTTTATGATAATGCACCTACCTTGGTACCAATTTGCTATCAACGATACCATCATCTGAACGGTATAAAAAAAATTTAATTAATTGTATTTCATGTTTCTCATGTTTTCCGCACTATGCCTTCTGTTTTCTAGGATTGCTTTCTTGAAATGACTAAATCATAGTAAAGTTTGTTATGTTGACTTCAGGTTTTTGAGTTATTAGAGAACATCTCTGGAAGCTTAATTGAGTTGGCCTCCGGGAAAATTTCTCTATCAAAAGAAAAGGTTGCTTATGTTTCGTCTGTGTTTGGGTTGACTTTGTAGCATTCATCTCTGTTTCGTCAGTGTTTGGTTTAATCATTAAGAAATCATATTTAGATAGATGAGTTAGTGACTGCTTTATCACAAGAGATATATGGGTCTAGTTGTCGTTCTCGATCAAGCTCTGGTTCTAGTCTTGCATCTAGCTCTGGTTCTAGTGAAGGGGAAGGAGGCTCCGATGGATCAAGTGAGAAGGGTGCAGATTATGGTGCAATACGTGTCTATGATATTGGTTAACATAGGCAGATAGTGGAACTTGGTTGACGGATACTAAACCATTGCTAGGGAATTGATTTCTTATTATCTGTAGGGCCAAGCTATAACTAAAGACACAGTCCCGAATGTTCTTTGTCCCTGGTTGGGTGATGACACAAACTACGTCCATCGTAACTCAAATTATTATGTGGAGGTGGATCTGTACCCCATTAAGATGAGTTCGGGTGAGTTCAAGAGGAAGATGAATTATGTTTATGTCAAGGAAAATGGACTTAATCCATTTACCCAAGTTAGACTTCATTCTCTTAATGGTGATTTTGTTTATACCAATCTTCAAGCGAGGTTTGCAAAAAAACTTGGTTCTTTTATTTGCTTACTTCAGTTTATTTAGGCGGGATCTTCAACGTCACTTTAAATATTTTGGTGGTTGGACAGAAGAATAAATTATAGATGAGATTAAATTTTGTAATTGCAGTGTATTGTATGAGACATTTGAAGAATTTTTGACATGGTTCGTTGGCCACTACTAGAAAACAGAAGATTAACAACGGCAAAGTTTCGATGGCAGAAAATCCTTCGGTAATTACTGAGGGGAAACCTTAACATATCTGCAACTACCGATGGAAGCAAAGGCCATCAGAAGTTCTTCGGAAGTTATCAATTGCACATCACCTCCACGTAACAACCGACGGAAAATAATAAGTGTCGGTGATTACAGACGGCAGGTAGTTGTGCTATTGTTGTGCTACCGTCTGTGATTACCGATGGAATTGTGCTACAAGGGTGTTTTGAGGAACTTCTAAGAAAACTCATTATATTCACATCATACAAGGCGATCCATGAATTCTCTACAAGAACTTGAGAAAGAGTTTCGTGAATGCATCTGTTTTGGATTTGATTATTGGAATTTGTTTCTTCTATAAATAATGACTAGACTTGGTTATTGTGTCTATGAGTCCAAGTAATATCATTGGTTAAAAAAATGTATTTCTCAATCTATAACATCTATAGTATATAAAAGCACTATGTCCTGAGAATTATATTTTGTTGAAAATAATGTTCTCTCTAATATTTTGAAAATCTTGATTAGTCCCAAAATTATATTAAACGTCTTTGAATCCCTAATCCAATTTAGATATACACTGCAAGTATATTGCTATGTGGTGAATTCGACTGTAAGATTGAAATGTTGAAAGAGGTAAAGAAAAATACTGCAGCATTCTTCTCAGTTTTGTCTGTGTTTGGTTTAATCATTAAGAAATCATATTCAGATTGATGAGTTAGTGACTACTATATCGCAAGAGATATATAGGTCTAGTTGTAGTTCTCGATCTAGCTTTGGTTCTATTTCTGCACCTGGCTCTGGTTCTATTGAAGGGGAAGGAGACTACAATGGATCAAGCGAGAAGGGTGCAGATTATGGACCA
>CAVNYN010273140.1:0-60603 GCA_963692815.1 Nyctanthes arbor-tristis | reverse complement strand
TGTCTACAAACATTAATGACAATTTTATGCAAAAAGGCCCACCATGAAAGATTAAAGACTGACCCGTCATTTCAAACTCGACAGTAGATTGAGCCGAAACTATAGTAAATTTCTAGACATCTATAAAACGTCTTCACCAGTCATACAATTTGTATCCATTAGAGCATCTCCAATAGATATAATGTATTGCTATTAATGTGGCATAGAAATAGACGGTAGCCTTGTATGATGTGACTTAAAAGTCCATTGAGTGAAGAGGAACATCCCAATTACTGCTCTAAAGCACCATTTCCATCGCATGTCAAACAATCTAATGTCAGGAAAAAAATATTAAAAAAATAAAGGAAAGGCAGAGATGCAGGCGAGATAAGGCTGGACCCCATTGTTCGTTGGTCTCACCGAAGGTCTCGAACTAGACCTCCTACAAGACCTCATTTGCCTTTTTTTAGCCAAATCAGCATCACCATGTTCCATTTAAGCGTGCATTGGAGATGGGGTTTTTGGGCAAAAAATGCATTTGCTTATCTGGAATAGACTTTTCCCTCAATTCACTCAAGCATTGAAGATGCTCTTAGTTGCGTTGGAGTCTAAAAAATGTCTGTCGGGATTATTCACTTGCTATATATATATATATATATATTCTTAATTACACTACGCCGGGAAATTTCGGATAATATATATAATACAAGGTTGGTTGTCCTTTTAAGTTTAATTGAATACGTTAAACAAGATCCATTCTGCTGATTGGAGATACAACACGGAAAAGTTATTTTGTACCTATTGAGTATCATGGTCATGAAAATTCAATCAAGATTTGAAGCCATTCAACCACTTTGTTGATTGATCTTTACTGGATATCACAATATATAAAGTAAAGAGATGAATGCAAACTAGTGTGATGCACGGGATACACAATTGCTAGCAGCATATAGAGTTAATTTCACAAAAGTTCCCCAACCTTTGAGTTAAGAATCAATTTTGTCTCTAACTTTTTTTTTCACTCTCTTGGGTCCCCAACCTTCATAAATACGCACAATATGTCCTTTTGACACTATCCCCTCAACTTTTTATAGAAAATAACAGTTATACCCTTGCCAGAAATGGCAGCAGTCTGCTGGCATTTCTGGTAGCATTTTTGGTGGGGTGGGGTCGGTGTTTTCTTTTCTATTTTTTTATCTTTTATATTTTTTTATTATTTTTAATATCTTTAAATGTTTTGCTCATAAAATTAAAAAGTTAAAAGGGTATAGTCGTCATTTTCCCTGAAAAGTTGAGGGAATAGTAGTAAAATGCTTATTTATAAATGTTGGGGACCCAAGAGAGTGAAAAAAAGGTTGAAAACGAAACTAATTCTTAACTCAAAGTTGAGAACCTTTTATGAAATTAACTCTAACATATAATAACTCTAACATATCATAATGGCTTAGCTTTACTTGACTATTACTTTCAATTAATTTGTTTATTTTAATTGTGACACACTGTTAAAATCAACTTCTTTTTTTTTTTTTTTTTGCATGACGACAAATATAGTTTCTCAATAAAGTTCAATAAAAAGTTGAATTGGCTGGCTTCAAAAAAAAAAAAAAAAATTGAATTGGCAATAACAAAATAAATTGAAGTATATCCACTAAAAGTGTCTTGTATTAAGAGCAACTCCAATAAAAAGGGTCACGGCCCAGGGTCCAATAGGAGAATGATACACACAAAACTTATTAGGAATGCATGTATTTGACTAATAAAAAATATATCAATTTATATTTCATTCCAACTTGGCTTATTTCTATTTTACACTGCCACAATTATGCAAAATAATGTGCCAATCCACATGATAAGAGAGTAAATTGTGCTAATTTAGAGGGGAAACATACCAAATTCAATACCAAATTAACAGGTCACTTCAGCTGACAAAAACAAACTAATTTCCTCCCCAAAACACATCAATCTTCACCAAGTAATTTCCCACCTGTCTTCTCCATTAAATTTTCACTGCCCTATTAAGTCCTCTAGCGTCTGGCATTAGATCATTTTTAATTAAGCCCTTCCAAAAATACATAAACCCCTCCCACCTACATGTAAAACTATTTGTATCTTTTTCAGTCATACATAATAACCACTGTAGACGTGATATCATCACATGGATTCATTAATCGATTATAGTAATTAATATGTATACACATCATCCATGCTAGTAAAGTTAATAACATAATCATGATCACCGACAATGGTAAATGTCACTTCTCTCTTTTGAATGATATATTTTAGTACCATAGGCGGTTGCGTTGATTAAACAAGTTTAAAATATTAAAAAAGGCGAAAAATGGAAGCATGGCGAGAAATTCTAAAATAATTTGTTTCATATTTGATGCTTATAATTAATCTAAACTACCTGCTACAACAAAAATCACCATGTATTAACAAAAAACACATGAAAATCAGTATTGGAACTACAAAAGACATACTATCAATTGGGTTTGAATTTATGATCAAGATTTAATTTAACAAATGAAACATCACAGAAATTCCAAATTCCCTTAGATGATACATGGCAGTCTGTAATAAAGCCATCAATGCAAAATAATAACATAAAAAATTAATAGAATATATCTAATAATTGAAGAAGCGTAAGGTGTTAACTCAAGTATTAATGGTATGTGTTAATTAGCAATTAAAAAATATGGCCGCATTGGTGTTGTTAACTTAGTTGTCAAAAGGGTTAATTTCACATATCATCTCTAATCTTTGGAGTTAGTATCGACTGAGTCTCAAACCTTTCTTCCTGTTTGGTCCCTCACATTTCATTAAGTTGCACAAATAGTCCCTTTTAATGATTTCCGTCAATTTCACCATTAATTCATCGAGTAAATTACCCATATACTCTTTATTGTTTTAAATTAAAAAACTTAAAATATAAAAAAATAAATATTTTAATTTTTCCCCTCCTCCCATTTGGCTGCCATGTCTACCAGCTAAAAACTACTGGAAATAGCAAGAAAGGACAACCATTTTCGGCAGCCTTTTAGGACGAGAGTCTCCTTTGCGGCGATTTCTGACCGCCAAAATGGGGAAGTCTCTTTTTTTTTTCTTTCTTCTTCTTTTTTTTTTAAATTTAAAAATTCTATTTTTTTATATTTTTAAAATTTTTGTTTCTTAATTTAACATGATAGTGAATAAATTGGTAATTTCTTCGAAGAATTAAGGGTGAAATTGATGGAAACAGTTAAAAGTGACTTTATGCGTGATTTAATAAAAGGTTGGGACCTACCTGGTTGAAAAAAAGAGGTTAAGGACTCAGTCGATACTAACCTCAACGATCTCGACGATATGTGAAATTAACCCTTGTTAAAATAATAATTTTAACACCAACTTAAAATAGTTTTAAGTTTAGCAACCATTTTAACAACCAAAATCACATTCTTTCTCATTTACTTTTACATTCAATTTAAGTAGTAATGATTGACTAAGAACTTTTGAGGAAATAAAATACAAAAACTAACCAGTAACTTTTATTCGTAATTAAATTTCACACCTTGCATGTGTTCAATTTAACATCTAGGGCTGAGAATCTGATATGAAAAACCACCAAACCCAACTCAACCAACCCGAATGGGTCGGGTCGGGGTTACTGTAGCAACCGGGTCGGTTGGTGGGTGGGAGGATAGAGCAACTGACCGGGTCAAGTCGGGTTCTAGGTTGACTCGATGCAACCTGAGTCAACCCAGTAAACCCGATTCAACCAACCCGATTTACTATTTATATTTTTTTCTTCCCCTCTCTCCACATTAAATCATGTTTGGCATGGCCTCTTTTAAGTTTCCTTGACAATTTCAGTTTTAAAGTAATAGCCACAATTATTCACTCAGCTGTACCTCTCAGCTTCTCAAGAACCCTAACTCCAAGTTCAATTCCTCTGCCATTGCCGGTGCTGTCCTCGCTGCCGATGCTGCTACTGTTGCTGAGTTCCTTAACTACACACAATCGAATCCCGACCGCCCCGCGACCTTCCACAATCATTCCTTGACTCCACCGTCTTCTCTACCACTGAAGAAACCACCACTGCTACCTTCTACATCATAGAAGGCACCGTCATCTCAAACACTAAAGAAACCACCACCGCCACGTTCTCCATCCTATCTGGCGCTGCCGCTGCCACTACTGCCACCCTGCTGCTTTTGAGTTTCATTACTGTAAATTTTTTTGTGAATTTGTAACGTAATCATCTACAGAAGTTATTGCCCTTTCTTTTTCTACTTCAAATTACATTGCTCAAAGACCAAAGTGGTGTTTTATGTTTGTGGGATTTTGATGATGGTTGAATTTAGGGCTGGTAGTTTAGGATTCGAATTCAAAAATATTAGCATTTTTGTCATGTCATCAGAAAATGCGGTATATCAGTGTATCTGTATGGGTTGAAAAATGAAAAGCAGGGAAAGAAGATTAAGGTATTTTGCTTTAGCCTTTAATTGTGAATTATTGGGCCTACTTGTACCCGAGACGCGAGTTGACTTGAGTCAGCTCAAGTAGAGTCAGGTTTTGGAACCGAGCTTCTCAATTCTTCAACCACACTAACTTTTGGGTTGGGTTCGGTTCGTGTTGGGCCAAAACCTGACCCAAACCGTCCGACGCCCAAACTTAAATAACATCTCTAATATAGCAATAATTGATGAGTCTGGTTATTGAAATAGATGCGTCCTGAATTTGAAGTCAGACTTCTAACCACATGATATCAACTTATGTGACACAGATGAGTTGATATTATGTGATTGGAAGTTTGTCTCCAAATTTAAAGCCCTATTTGTTTCTTTAGAAAATTGCATAATTGATAGCTAAATAGAAAATGTTGAGATGTCATTTAATAATCACTTAAACTCTAATTTTTTGCTTATGTGGTGACATAATTTCAATAACTTATTGTGGATGCTCGTAAAAACCTAATTACTATAATCTTTTCATTGTTTCCACTTTCCAATTGCAAAATGCATTTTCAAAAGGAATTAATAAGGAGGTGTAAAGTAATACTACTCCCTCAGTTCCCCAAAAATATTCTTCTTTCATTTTTTATATAGATTAAGAAAACTTAATTAATATTGTTGGACATATACAATTTAAAAATGTATTTCCTAATATGTCTATTTGTTTATTTAATACAATTTCTATTTAGATCTTTTTTATTATTGATTATTATATATAATAAATATGTGTATTTTAGAAAACTAAAAAAAATTAAATAAGTAAAGAGAAATATAATTTGAGACGGATAAAAAAATAGGGGAATATTTTCTTGGGTTAAAACTTTCACCATTTTCCGCATGGATCCTACAACACTAATATATATATATATATATTAAAGTATCTGAGTTTAGAGTTGGTGGAACCTCATTTTCCCGTCCAAACTCAGCTGAGTTTATAGCGGGTCTCATCTCATTTTCATGCCCAAACTCAGCTGTTATGCCTTTTTTTATTATTTTATTTTTCCACTGAGATTAGCATTAATTGCGCCTAATTTTATGCGGCCTTTGTTTGGCTTTCATTTATATCTATATTTATACTATATATTAAAATAGCTGACTTTTCAGCCGGTCCAACCTCATTTTCCCGCTCAAACTCAATTGCTATGTACCATTTTTATTATTTTATTTTTTTCCCCTTAGATTGGCATTAGTTGCACCTTATTTGATGTGGCCTTTGTTTAGCTTCCATAGAAAGAGTCATTTTTCTCTTTGGGAATGCAAACAGATTCAACAGACAAATACGATACCCTTTTCATCTTCTCTTTATTTGCCGTTCGTCTCTTAACCCAACTTCACTTCCGACCCATTCCATCGTATTCTTCTTCCCACGAAATGTGCTATGAATTGGAAAAGCATAGGGGAATTCCAGATTCGTGGAGCAGCTTGATGATCCTGATCATGTTTCAATTCCATTTTTTTAAAATATTCTTCTTCGAGTTTGTGCCTTTCTAGGGAGTTCTTGATGGCTAGAGTTGGAGTGGTTAGAAAGGCTATTGAGTCTTTGAGTTGGGATTAAGGCGGAAGCAAGAAGGTGGAGCGGCGAAATTTGCGGTGGAGGAAACCGGCGGTGAAACTGCCACTTCATTCTGCCTTTTTGTCTTTCTTCTCCTCTGACAACCTGGTTGCCTGTCGTAATCTTCTTCCTAATTTGTGTTTTTCTAATTTTTTTTCTGGGTCATTTTCAGCGTCCATTGGAGGACTTTTTTTCTTTAAAACCGATTGTTGCCCCTTTGATACTCAAAATAAGAGATGGAATGAGAAGATAGATCCACTTAAATAGCAGGTTCTAACGTTTTAATGAACTGGATTGTTTTCTTACATTGTTTGTGAGTCTATTTTCCACTAATTTCTACAAATAGAAATGATGATTGGAGAGAAAATTAGTTTGATAATTTCGTTATGCAAAGTCCTAAGATGAATTGCTATATGATGAAAGTGCTTATTCAATGAGTTTAGATCGATAACTATAATTGTGGTTCTCATTATATTATTTTAGCTTAAGTGCAAATTAAATACGTACATAACTCAATCTCTTTGCATTGGACGTACATAGCTTTGTTGAAAGATTTTTTCTTTCTTGAATGAGTAGCCAAACTTAGAAAAGCTATGGAGTCTTGCACAGATAGCTTTGGTAATGAGTTGAAAATATTTAATATTTTCCTATTTTGCTGCTAAGTTGAATTTGTTTTACAAAACCAGCAATCACTAGATAATAATAGCATTGTCATTTCTGATTTGGGATATGCACTTTCCTATATGTGATGGTAGTTGTGGGTGAATCATGGTAGCTGTGGAGGTAGCTAGGAGAAAGTCGAGTTTTGAAACCAGCTGATTTATATATCTAAATTTTATTTGCTTCAATAAGCTTTCTGATATGTATAGAATTTGCAAGAAAAGAGATAAGAAAGAAACGGAAAACAGCAAGAATAAGAAGAAGAAATGAATTGTAGAAATTGTTAGGACTATGGGAGAAGGAGAGGAAGAAGTGGGAATGGAAGATCGGAGAGATGTCTGTGTCATTTGTTTCTTTCATTCCATACTGCCATAATTCCATTGATTACAAATCTACAATTATTATATTATACAGATATACATTCCACTAACCTTATGACTGAGTATAAATGCAAAGATGAGAAACTGCCCATTGAGAAACATGGTAACCAGCCCAACTGACATCAATTAACGCCTTGCACCTATACTTTGTTTGATTCTCATTATAATGCGAAGATCATAATTTGTTAAAAATTAGAAATGGTGATTTGATTGTATTAGAAATGAGTGGTTGTTATAGATAATCTAAAGTATTCCCCCTTAAAATTTTCGTGGGCAGCAACTCTATTGGTGTTTGTTATGGTAGTAAATGCTTTTAGATGTTTTATTTTGATTTCTTGAAGTTATCTTAATGATGAGTTCCAAAGTTTGCCTTTAGATCTGATGGGCCTAGAACTAAAGATCATAATTACTGTTAAAATAACATTGGTAGGGCTAAAAATATTATGAAGAAATGAACAGTACAAATTTTATGACTAGATGATTTGTAATTATTTCAAGAGTCACGATTAGTTTATATTCTCACAGCCATTTATCATTTTCTGATAAAGCAACTTCAATGAAAATTTGAGGATCCAGAATTCAATAAGTTCTTTAGAAAGCTAGGAATCAATTTGAAGTGGGGAGATTGTAAGCTATTTATTTGGCCCTCTTTTTTATCTTCGTAGATATTATTTCTCATAATGTTTTTTGTTGGAAGCACTGTTTTATTGCATATACATGGAGAAATACTTTATGTTTTGGACTTCTTGATTGGTTAAACTTTTTCATGTTACTCAATGAAAGGCTATATTTTGTTGTTTTTAGATTTGTTTTTGCAAGTTTGCTCATGGCTTCAATCAGATAGATCCATGTTATTCTGCGTCTGTAAACAATGTTAGGATTAGCCCAGGACTCGAATCTAAATATGTCTGTGCTACTAATATGTAGTCATCTTGATATCGAATTGGTAGATTATTCTGCGTCTGTAAACAATGTTAGGATTAGCCCAGGACTCGAATCTAAACATGTCTGTGCTACTTATACGTAGTCATCTTGATATCGAATAGGTAGATTGGGGAAGAAGCTACATACAAGGGATTGAGTGGGTTCTGGCTCAACTAAAGTAAAGTTCGAGACAACAAAAAGGAAGTAGTAATTCGTACTGCATTACATATTGATAATGTTAAATTTTATACTTTTGTACTTCAATAATTCAAAAATTTCAATCATTTTATACTAATTTTAACTAAATTAGAATTTGAGGGTATTATTGTCTTTTTACAATAAAAAAGTTAGATTGTGAAAAAAATGTGAGATTTAATGTTATAATTGACAGGTTTGAAAGGTTCCAGTAAGTTTGAACAATAAACTGAAAGGTTATGCTTATATTGTGGCAATTAGCCTTAAATTGGACTATGATACTTATGGTACTAGAATTTAAGGTACATGGAGTGTTTCGATCAAATTGGTTTTGATTCCTTACATCTTTGTAGGGAAGCAAACGGCATTGGGAAAAGTTACCGTTGCACCCATGTCTAGTTGGTATACTTGACTTGAGTTCAACAACTTGAACACACCAGATTATCAACCAAAAGATCAAAAATTAAGCAGAAAAGAAGAATTATCTTGGTAGTGTTGGGATGGCAATGATATGTGAGGTGAAATTTTTTTTGGAGATGACAATGCAATTAAGTCGCGTTAATTGGATCATTAAATGTGTACCTCTTGTGTGCCGGTGTGAAATACATGAACATGAATAGCTAATGATGTGATTTGAATTGATAATCACATTCATATTTATTCGTACTATTTTAGGTATATATACACACCATGAAATGCTAAAACACTCATGCACCTGGGGCCTAACCATGCACGAAGGCAAACGCTCAGAAACACTCATCTGTTCAATCGCACAAAAAGTCGTCTTTAAAGGATTGGCGACTTTCGCTTTTCATCCTATAATTAATTAATTAATGTAGCCTTTGACCTTAATTTATATTTATTAGATTTTTTATTTTTGATACGGTAAAGTGTTTAGAACCCATCATTTAACTATTTAATTAATAGCTTACAGATAAATAAATTTAATACTAATTAAAAGAGAAACAAAAATTTCAAGAAAAGGAATAAAGAAAGTAATTCACTCCGTGCCAAGAGGCTACCGGCTTCCCTTGTCACCACCTTTGACCAACCAACTATTTGCACAATTAAAGTTTACATTAAAGTCTACTATGCCATAAAATTCTTGTCCAATCCTGCAGAAGCATCGTTCAAACTTTCAATTTATTGGTCCGTAGCTTCGTTTTTTCAGTGTTCAGACTAGGTGATCTAAACAACCATTAAAGAAACCTGTAATTGCACAGGCGCCTAACTCTGCGAGGACCGGCCCCCTTCATAACATTGAATTCTACCTCTAATGTATTCACGAGAAAAAAGGCATAAGAAAAGTCAGACCCCTTGCTTGCCTAATTTTAAAATCAAGCATCAAACCTCTAGTACCATTATAAAACTTGTGTCAGTACAAGAAAAGTCGGTTTTTACAGTGAAATTTGCTACGACGGTAATAAAACTACAGTTAAAAATTTTTTTTACAACAGCAAGAAACCGTGGTGAACAACCTTGTAGTATATAACCCCACTTAATAAGTATATTGGTAACGACGGTTTTTATTGGAACTGTTGTAATTATTCTTATTAAACGCCACAGTTTTTTGGGACCGTAGTAATTAATACAGTTTTTCCCACAGATTCTTCTTTGTCCGTGGTTAAAAGATACTGGAAATGACATTTAAAAAAAAAATGATAATGGACATAAGCGAGCAAAACACCAAAATTATTCGAGTTCCTCCCGCCAAACATTTTGCCCTAAATTAAAAAAATTGCATCAGAATATATACAAGAGAATGGAATCATGCCTTAAGTGCTTGTTTGATCCTCTTTATAATTTCAACTTATAATTTCACCTATCATGATTTGACTATTGATTTGAAGATCGGAAGAGCGTCGATAATCACCACACATTTCAAATTTCAATTAAATCTCCATCACTCATTTCACCAACTTATAATTTCTCTGAATTAGGGTTTGATTGGTTAGAGATGGAACCACGCCTCTTTGACGGAGAGTTAGTTGCAGAATAAAAAATATAGGCGCAACAGACAGAGTTAGCGAGAGCTTAACATCCTTTTAGGCTCAAACCCGCTTCCGATGTTTGACCGATCCCTAACCGTTTTCCCCAGAACGATATTTGTCGAGGCCTCGGGTTCGTCCGGTCGTGAAGTTGTAGCAGTTGGAGGCCACGAAGGGCTCGTAACACAACCTGCAAAAGGAAGTTGTTGTTAGGCTACATAAAGGTTTAATTTCTCACTTCAGTTCTTCAATTTATATTCTGATTATGAAGCCTCATTGATGGGTATAATTACTGCATACCTTTCCCCAGCGTTGGAATTTTTTATAATATTTTCAATTTCACTCCGGGTGCTGTTGATGTGAAGTGTTAGGTTTAGATGGCATGATGGATTAATTTATATTAAAATTTAGGTTTAGAGCTGGCCTGGAATAGTAAATTGAGAAGGTTTTGATTTCAGAGTAATTTTATTTTAGAAACATTCTCAGAGCACTATCCTAAATCTGTGTAGGTTTGTTGCTAAAGCGATTATGAAGATGAGTTCATGCTGGTGCTTAAGTTTCTCATTTGCTTTGGCTATGTTCTGCTTTCTTTTCTCTTGAGAAAGAAAAGAAAAGAAATTTGGGATTTGGTCGAAAAGGGAATTCTTTGCAATCCATATATGGGATACATGTATTATTTTTCCCCCGCTTCCAATTATTCATTGCGAGTAATTAGCAGAGTATATTTTGTTTCTTCACTTGTTAAGTTATTTTCTGGACTTATCCACATATATCATATAGCTCTGGTGGTACACCATCTAATACTACATCATTATTTTGTATGATTTAAGATGAATTTGCACTAAAGCGTAAAGAAGACAAGCATGATAATTGTTCTATCAAATGTCCTGGAGTTATGAATTTATATTGTACTTTTTCTGTAAGTTTTCCGAATTGTCTGTGCACCATAGCTATATATAGTATAAACTAACTTTTTGCTATGAATTTAAACTAGTGAGACATGCCGCTTCTAAAAATTTTCTTTACAAGTATTTTATGGCGTGAGAACACGCTTAATATTGAATCTCTTCACAGAAAAGAGTGGAAAGCTTGACAGAAAGCTGAATTAGGAGCATTGCTTGAACAAGTTGAGAAGAGAAGAGCCAATTGGCAGGTGATGAGCAATTGAGATAGAAGTGGTTAGTAAACTGTTGGCATTTTTCTAAAATAATTGAAATAGATAATGATTAAGAACTATCACAACATGTTTGATCAGGAAGACCATACGATATTAACGGAAAGCAAGCGGCCAAAATCTCATATATATTATCTAATCTGGTGTTGTACACTAAACACGCATGATGTCTAAAAACTGAATGAAATAAATAAATCTTCAAGCTTAATTTTCAAATGCTTCTTACTTTACAAGTTGTTCTTTTTGTGTGGATGGATATTAAAATTTATGCTTAGGGCTGACCTTTTAGCATGTACTGATCTCACTATTCTTCTCCATTTTCTATTATCATCAGAAAAATAATGCTTTAGCATTTTATATTGAAGCTAAAAGCTTTGTGAATATTTGCATTCATATTCTCATTCATTTTATCTTCCCTGTGGACTTCTCTATTGGAATGTTGGGAAAGTTGAATTATTTGGTGTTCTTATTTTTAGGCTTTTATCTTTCCTAGTGGGAGTTAAGCTCTAGATATTGTGTCCTTCTGGGGGTGGATGGAGATGGATCAGTTTATGGTTTACTTTTCTTTTTATGTTTCCTGCTTAATGAGGTGCTTCGTGGAAAGTATATAGTTTCCTTTACATATTCTTTCACATATTTTCCTTTCACTTAAAACTTTTTGCCCTGAAAAATTGCTGATCAATCTTGCTAATTATCCTATAGGTTTTTTGCAAAGCTCCCTCAGATCAACTGCCCGCCATTTTTTGTCATCTTTCGCAAGTCCATCAAACTCTCCCATTTTATTATGTTAAGCATTTTCACATCTTGATTAATTCCAGTTCTTAATAACTTATCATAGTTTCTTGATGTAGAATTCCTAGCATGTCTCAGACAGACAACCATCTAATTATTTTGAGCTTTCTAGTGATCAAGAATACTTAGTACGGTAGCATTGACGGAATGGCGTGTTTGTTATTAGTAGGTATGAGATTTGGTAATAAAGGGAGTGACACCATCTAACTCTTCTTTAGTATTTTCATGGATCCCACTTGTCTAAAAGCTAAGAAAATTAGCATGAAAACTATTGAGGTGCATTGTTTGATTATGGGGCAACGCAAGTTATTGAAATGAAAAATCTTTCTTCTTCTATGGCTACACAATGTTGTTTGATGTTGAGCTCAATATATTTATGTTATATAATTTTTATTTATTTTTTTTATTTTTTATTTTTTGTTCTTCAGGGTGTGCAACTATGATACTAATATGAAAGATGTCTTTTGGAACGGGAGGAACTTCATGACACGCGAGAAACAAATTTCCATTGAATTGAGGTTTTAGTAGAATGCAAGTTTTGCCGAGTGGTGATTACATTCCAACTTTATTACAATTTTGTTGAAGAATCTAATATCTTTTGATGTTTAAATGAATAATATCATAGTTATTGAAAAGCATACATTATTCTAGAATTAAGTGCATTATGCGTTGACGATGGAATGATTTGTAATAGTAAATATTATTAATTGAAATGTTTCTATTTCGATATGGAATTTTTGATTTAATTTAATACAATGATGAACTTGATACTTAAAAACTTTTTAACTGCAGTTAAAAGCATGGTAAAGAACAAACTGATTGTATACATATATTCACAATGAGGTATTTACGATAGTTTTGTAATTGTTGTCAAAGAATATAATATAAAAAAATAATATAAGTTCTTATTTATTGCAGTTGTTAAACCATCGTAAAACTGTGGTAAAAAGTAAATACAGCGGTTGACAAACTATGGAAATGCTTTTACCACGGCGGTTTAGCCCGCGGACGCAAAACCGCAGCAAATCCGCTGTAAATAGTACTTAAGACGGTTTTTTTGTTTTTTCACAATGGATTTTTGCTGTCGTAAAAGCTATAATTTTTTGTAGTGTGTGACATAATATCAGTCACTGATACAATTTGTGGGCACAATGAAGTGTTCATAATGGTGGTTGATATCATACCAAATCACTATCTCGTGTGGCAACACTATCTAGTGCCGTAAACGTCGTATTGATTAATTTTTCTTTCTTATATTGTTTTGAACTGAACTAGACTAGACAAAATTAATTAAGGAAGTAAAAAAAAATTGAAATCTCTCTCGTTATATGGTAACACAGCGTACTTGCAGGGTTTTTGTTGTTGCCAGAGGAGTTTGCCCATTAATGAGACTGCGAGTCCCTCATTTTACTTGCTTTTGTCTTGCCCAATGACGTAATGAACGCCAAAGTCCGTGCCTTTCTTCCCATCATCACCAATATTGAATCTTGGATCTTGGTATGTGATGAATGATTTTTATAAGATGGCTTGATTTCCACGAGCCCAACAATGAATGGAAAACCATTACGATCATGATATTGGGCTTTTAGACTCTCATCAAAACTTGATAAAAAGTTAATACTGCTATGGAATGAGATGCCAGCCGCATGAATAATTACCCCCATCAGTTTATTTAATGGAAAGATAGTGGTTCAGAAAGTACACAGTAGGCACAGGCTAGCTATCACACTTACCTGGAGACAGAGGTGTAGTCAATGAGAGAGTCTGACTCTGACTGAACTGAACTAAAGATTGTTGGCAGCGGGGACCATGCTGACACCAAGTAACCAAGCTGCCTGCACCAATTAGTCCCTTGAGAGGAGGTTCTAGGCTAGGGCTCTGATGCATTAAAGGGTCCCAGTTGGGTTTGCTCCGCAGGATATGGTCATTAAGAGAAGAATTAAGGTTTAGGTTATCTTTTTATATGATCATCTTGTTACAACTAACAAGTTTTTTTTTTTTTTTTCACTGGCTACCACCGAATCAAAACATGGGCAAAATGAGAAGTTTGTCGGGTGGGTTCGTTGACAACTTGGTCCGGTTGGATATTATTCTTTTGGAAGGGGAAGGAAAGGAAAAAAAGTTTTCCGTTCCATTTCCTGTCAAGTTTGCTATAAGGTGAAATCTAGTTCGGAGGAGAAGGAAAGAGACAAGATACTCATGACTGACGTGACTAATTTTATCGTACGATGATGCTGTGAGAGAGAGTGTGAAAGGGGCGGCACTACAGAAAAAGAGCCCACTGATGACTACCGATGAGAAACCCGCGACAAAGTCGAGGGCCTCTCTGCAAAAAGCAACTTTTCTCATTGCTTTTCATTCTTTTTTATCTTCTCCCAAGCGGCAAAACTGCAAATATTATTGATGGTAATTTATTACTAATGTTTCCAGTTGGCTTATTACTAATTTATTACACTTAGACAAAATATTTATACTGTAACTGATATTTACCGGTAACATGGGAACTAGTGATGTATTGTACTGTAACAACACTAAAATAGTGAGGACACCACCTCACTCTCAAAATCATATCAACAGCAAGTGACACATCTCATTATCCATCTAGTACCGAAATAACACTAGACATCTAATGCTTGGAAATTTCTAGCCAATGGCAAGGCACATATTCATTGGGTAAGAGATTGTGTAGTTGCATAATTTTTCTAAATAGGGAAGGTTTTAGGAATGTTTAAGAACCAGACTTCTATTATCATGACAATATCTGATGGTAATGCGGTATAATATCAATATATTAATAAATTTAAAAAATAAAAAAATAATTGTGGAAGATGCGTTTAAATGGGTGTTTATTGAGGAGACTCGTGTCCAATTATTTAAAAATAAAAATGTAAGGATACAATGATCTTTGGTCAATTTAAATTATATTATAATTTACTATAAGACACGTGAGATGATTGTTTATTTGTAATACAAAGTCGTGGATAAAACAAAACACAAGTAGCGTGTCAGGGACACCGTGAGGGGAAAAAAATGCAAACACTTGAACATTATGTTAAACGTTGGACCCTCTTATTAAAAATATCTTAAGTTCAGGTGCTTCTGTTTACATGTTCTAGAAAATGTGATTTTTTTTAATGAGTATATTAATATTCACATCTAATTATTCATTTTGGTGGAAAAATACGGTTCGTTTGAACATTATTATGAGCATATGGCATTTTGAGGCTTTGTATTGAAATGTTGCTCTTACTGAAAGAACCTAATGTATATTCATCAACACTTGTTTCAAGAATATAGGAGAGATATATGAAAATTTTCTAATATCATTCAATAGTACTTTATGATGTTATCACAGATTTCACATCTTAAATAGACCAATTAAAAATAATTAACTGACCCTTCTTCTGTGAGTATTAGTTGTTGAGTCAGCAAGACTTGCGTCCATGTTAGCGAATGACGTTATAAAGATACAATCTTAAATGCCATGTATGAGAAAATGCCATCTTAAATGCATTATTTTTTAATAATTTTTTTACGGGCCTAGCATTATTATGAAAATAATCTCAAAAAGATCGATTTTTAACCTTTCTTTGGCCGTTCTGGGGTCAAATTCTTAGTTGGATTTCAAACTAGCTGTGATTTTAGGCCATAATTAGAGTGGCTTAATCATTATTAGACAAACATCTTTAATTTTTACTGGTGGAAATTAAAGTTTACTTAAGATCCAAACAATGAAGTGGATATATATTCAACAAATTAAACAT
Organism: Nyctanthes arbor-tristis; assembly: GCA_963692815.1. Taxonomy (NCBI): domain Eukaryota; kingdom Viridiplantae; phylum Streptophyta; class Magnoliopsida; order Lamiales; family Oleaceae; genus Nyctanthes; species Nyctanthes arbor-tristis. The sequence continues at coordinate 44,705 of CAVNYN010273140.1, read as the reverse complement.
CAAGGCTGGACAAAATACTGCTCCATGCGTCCATCATGATTAATATTTTTTAGCATCCTAAGTTTTCGATTGGTGGATAAATGTGTGAGGAAAATTTTTAAGATTTTAGTCGTTAAAATTGAAAATATATTATACGATGACCGAATTTCACTTGATTTCGATATATTTAACTATTCTCGAGATAGATATATTTTTCATTATTTTTAGAGAGTTATTGTCATCATGATACTGTATTAGTATTATTTTTTTTATTTTTTTATAAATCATCAAGGTTGGATTTTTATCTTGCTCGTAGTGGCCAATTTTTATAGGCCACAGAGGTATTTGAAAATTTTTAATTAGGACATCACAGATTAGCATGATTGACGGGAAAGAAAAACGAGTCAATCTATCACAATTGTGTTTTAAGGAAATTAGTGTGAAACAAACTTCTGCTCAAGTCCAAAGGACCCAAAAGATTATGATTGACACAACCTAAAATATGATTAATTCATAGAAAAATAAAGTACGGGGACACGATTATTACCTAAGATCAAAATTTTCTTGTCGGGTAATGATAATTTATAACTTGATTGCCATGCCACTTAACGCTCAAGTGGAGACAGGATGGAAGATGATAACATAATCTATATTAAATTCAATATCTATTTATCATTTTCTTTTTTTGGGTCTCTGTATTATTTTGATGTATGTTGAACTCTACAAGTCTTACATAATAACGTCTTAAGTACATTTTGTTTGTTATTATTCTTCTTTGAAACTCCATAATCACTGATTCGATCTTAGCTGAATGTATGAAAAGCAGAAAAATAATTCCAAAGCTTGTCTTTGTGACGATAATACCAAAATATCTGGTTAAATCAATGATCTTTATGTTGATTCTTTGGAGCCATTTGAGTTCTTTCTTTAATAATTTATTATTTCTTTAATTTGTTTTTGTATCTAAAATGTGGCAAGCATTAATCAACTTATTCTCTATGGATCCAACACGTGTTTTATTTACAGAGTCATGATACTTACATGTCAAACACTTGATTTGATAGAAAAGTAAAGTAATAAGGCCCAATATTTTATATAAGTGGAGAAAGTGATCGATACATTGGCTCTTAATGCTGACCCTATAGAAAAAAATTGTGGAGATTCAAATATTTTGGGTATGAAAAGAATAAATAAATAAATATATATATTTAAATATATTGGCACTAAGAGACAAAAGCTTTGGTGAAGGCCATTATAATAATGTTGGTTAAGATGAGATTTGCTTTGTTAAATCATCATTAACTAAACAAAATTATAGCATAAGCATTATCGATTTCACCCATTCGAATTTACTCGATGTTACACGTGAGCCCAGCATCCGGCTTTGTTTCATTATTATTTACAAACTATTAACTAAGTATAGGTATAATACGTGGTATCTATTGATGTTTAGATATTGTGTCATCACTATGGCGTTTAATTTGGCATAGAAGAAATTGAATTTGCCACAAGCACTTTTATTAATTGAGAGAAAGTAGTATGGGCTGATCCGTGTTTAATAGAACAGATTTGGATTATGTTGTGTGGAAGAAAGTTGAAAGGAGGAAAAAATGCATTTTTCGTTCTTCGAGTGTATATAGAGCCATCTATCTATACAGGTGAATATGTACATGGTATTCCTATAACAAGCGACTATATTGTTAAAAACGATTCCATACTATCGTCTTTTATTCAAAGGCGATCATCCCCTACACCGCTATCACTACCCCCACCCCGCCGGAAGTATACATATATCATCATAGTCTTTAGCATTTCATATAATTTATTTATTTTTATTAGGATTTTGATTGATCTTTAAGAGGTGATGATGTGAAGAGTGGTTCTTTTAACAGTTGTAGTTGGAAAGTAGCAGGGAAAAAAAATTTTATTTTGTTATCAAAAGAAATTTCAGATAGACTCGCAATTCTCAAACATTCCTCAAGAAAAAAAATCACTAATTTTACCGAAAAAATTGCCTGGTCCCTTTATAATACTTGAGATGCTTGAACCCTTTGAGAATTTTTCAAAATAAAGGGAAACCCTGAAAAATTTCGTAAAATATATATATTCATCCACATCTTCTGAATCTTTAAAATTACCTTTTAAAAGGACACTTTTCACTTTGACTTGTCTTGCATTTTTAACACTAGTTAAACCACCAGTATATTACACAGGTAGAAAAGCTTACTAAAATATATTATTAGATAGTGAAACATAAATATGTAATATTTACTTCTCTGTAGAAAATATAAAAATACAAGTATATATTAATTGAATCAATAAACACAATGGACCTTGTAATTGCAAAGTTCAATATTGTTTAAAAGACAACATATATTCTTACATATAATCCTTATATATAATAATAATAATAATAATAGAAAAATATCTGTAACACGCCTCATTTTAAAAAATCCTAATAAAACAAACAAATTCAAAAAATATGTAAAATGCATTAAAAAATTCAAATAACATTAAACTCACCAATACACACAGTAGAGATGGTGAATTAACGAATTGTGATGGATTAGAGTTTGTTTTAAAATTGACATTTTAGATTTGATATATTAATTTATTAGTAAAAAAGATTAACAAACAAAACAAATGAGCAGAATAGTTAATGTTTAATTGTTAAACACAATAGTCACATGTTCAAGTCTTCTTTGAGTTTTTTCACAAAAATTTTTGTTACAAGAAAAGGAATAGTTACCGCAAAATTTACCAAATAAAAAATGAGAAAATTGCGGTAGAAAAGATTTTTGTTATAAGAAAATGATTAGTTACCACAAAATTTATCAAATAAAAAAGCGATAAAATCACAGTACAAGAGGTATCGAGACTTAAGTCAATTAATTAATATTATTAATATAATAATAGATAGATTGGAGCATTTACTTAGGAAAACAACAAAAATTTTATTATCTCTATAAGTAAGCTGATTATTACGCATGTATACTTGTATATGTGGCACCCATTTGAGTTTCAATAATAGATGTGGGGTAGTTGTTATCTTGACGAATGCTATATATACAAGTATGTAAAATAACTAACATTCTTACAACAAATAAAATAAAAATTCTCGATGAAAACGATTTTGCAAGGGGACAAACTTACGATAATGTGACCTTATCTTAATTATGTAATAATTGTATGAAGACAAATCGTTAATAGTTTTGAAGATTTTTTTGCCCCAAACTGTGACAAAGAGAAAGTTGATTAGACAATTTAACATTAACATCATTTTCTTTGTTGGGAAGTTAAAACTTCAAAAAGTAGATGACGAGTGGAGACAAAAGATGAGAAAGGAGCTGGGTGGGGGATGCGATTACAATACTTATTTAAAAAAAATAAAGAAAAAAAATTCAAACCTCTAGAATATATATATAATCTGTTTTGATATACCACATCCATATTGGTTTAGAAATCTCTCTTTAAACTAGTTTGAGTAAAGTCTCATTTTTCTTTTTCAGATACATACAAATACGATCCACTTGGAAACACGAACATTCTGAATTTTGCTTGTGATTGTATTGACTTTTCACTGCTTAATCATTTAAATTCATGAGTAAAAACGATGATTATTCACCCGACTCAACCTTCAAGGAAAATCTTTACATGCACATGGATAGCCAACGATCTTCCTTAAAATTTAACCACTTTGACTTTTAAAATTATTGTCTCATTAAAGAAACACCACAAAAAAAAAAAAGAAAGAAAAAGAAGTAAAAAAGGAAAAACCGGAGAATGACTTGTGCAAATATTTGAACATAAATTTTGGGTGATTCTAAAAATACGTGTTTAACAGTGGTGATTAGTACCCTAGAGATACATAGCATTAATCTAGTTTATTTATCCATTCCTAACAAAACAAAAGAGTGAGTTTGTGGACCCCTTGAGAATGCATACAATCGCCACCCTATTCCAATCCGATCTGGCCTAGAATGAAATGAACTTATAATCATCCAATTGACTCATTCATTAGATATATGTTCATAACTCTAACCTATTCCTGTTTTGGTTAGAACATATCTACTAATTCTTTGATTTGAGCTAATAAGAGGGATCTTGAACTAAAATAGAACCTATTATGAAAAATTTAGACACATCGATTATATTTTTCCCATATAGCAATATATATGTATATTATTAATTAAATGTACTATGTAAGATATACATATATTGTATCTAAATTTCTCTCCTATCACAGAGGTAATTTCCTCGAAAATGAGATCTTGATTGAGCGGATAATAGTGCTTTCAAAAGGTACGTAAAAAGGAAAGTTCTCCTGAGCAGGATATTAAAGTATAAAATTGGGTACCCGTTTTGTCCGGGCTGCTATCCTATTCCCTAGGGTGCACATAAATGATAAGCCTATACCTCTAGGCCTCGTTTGGGTGCATAACAAATCAGTGAAATTGATGGAGACTTGGCTTGTTTTCGTTACTGCGTCGCCTTGTCCTGCATGGCTGATTTTACAGAATCACCCTCCCCTTTTGGGGACCATTTTTCTCTAAAATCTCATTTATGTACCCTTTTATTATATGTCACATTCGGTCCTCCATTCCGGGGTCCATTCAATTATATATACTTATGTTTTAATATAAAAAGTACTAAAACCATTTACAATAATGTGATGGGGAAACATAGAAAGCAAAAATCTATGTATTAATTATAAGAGGAGTTTGTCTGGTATGATTTTTCTCGCAAATAATTTGACTTCATAAGGATTTTGATGACGTCACCATGACGTTATCTGTGAAATTATATATTTTTATTTTTTCCTAAATTATCTTCTTTACCGTATCTTCTTTATCTTTCCGTTTTCAAAATTTATATTGATCTAATCCATTTTTTTATTTTTTTAATTTCTCCTTTTGCCTTATCCTCTAATCTTCAATGTTACCGTAAAAATCCAGATCTCTTAATATTTCTCTTATCTTACTTTTGATTATTGATTTGAATTACTTTTCTTGTTATTTCCTTAATCTCTTTTCATGATTTCTACTTTTAGGTTTTTGGTGTAAGACTTTTTTTCTTAACTCTTCACGTATCTTTAATTTTTTATTTGAATTAATTTTTTTAAGAATATTCGAATTAATTTTTTTATATTTTTATATTTTCTTAATTAATATTTTTTCTTGACTCAAAATTAAAAATCAAGAACAGGGATATATTCCAATCGCATGTTTCAATTGGGTTTCATGTTATGCTTGGGTTTGAATTGCACTTTTAGTTTGGATTATCGTTCTACCACTTGCGTCATGGAGAAATTTCTTTTCCTTTTTTTTTTGACAATTTACTTTATTCTACTTTATTTTATTTTTAACCATCCATTTGCCGACAATTGATTATTTTATTACATATGAATTAAAATTATGAATCTCCCTCATTCTCTCTCCCCCCTCAATCACACATACACACATATGCTACTCTTGCTAGAAATATTATAATAAAAATTTGAAAATTTTTAAAGCATGCTTCAATACTTCTTGAATTAATTCTTTTCAAAAAAAAAGAAAAACAATTCTCAAATTAGCCTGCTTTACATATTTTAAATCAATGAAAAACCAAATGTGGCATACTATGGCTTTATTGGTATTTTTTTTTCTTTTTCTGTAAGCATAGTTACATCAATTGTACATTCTCACTATTGTTTTCATAGAAATTAACTATTCATACTTATATTATATTTTGTGAAAGTTTAACAGAAAATTGGTAGCTAATTCTTTATTATCTTTTTTTTTTTTAAACTATTGTTACTTTAATATTTATTTTTTAATTAAAAATAATTAAAAATATAATTAGAATAAATTTTTTTCCTTCAATAGAAAAAAAGAAACTTCCAAGCTTAGTATTATACTTGAAAAATGATCGGGACTTCGTCTTTCTTTTCTGCCCTATTTCTTTTAATTTATGTTGTTATGCCTGTGCAACGCACGGGATGAAAAATATAGTGTAAAGAAAAATGAGGAATTTGGGTTTTTTTTTTTCATTTTCGAATTTGGATTCTCACCCTACATTGTATTGCTTTGGGAGGAAAAACTTAAATTTAGATTTTTCCCCTCAATTTGGAGATGCTTTAAGAATATAGCTTCCCATAATATTCTCTTTTATATTATTCACTAAATAGGAATTTTTTTCACAAATTATATATCAAAGGTTTAGCCGTCTACTATATGGCCCACCTCTTTAACAACGTCGGGCTCTACCGCTTATCTCAAAGCCACCACGTGTGGATTGATAGACTTAATTTGTGTACAGGTAGAATTATATTCATATATAATAATATAATAATAATGTTTATGGAAAATTTGCATCCGTTGTCAGTAATATGCATCTAGAGCGAGTTAGTCTTTGGTTTTAGGGAGTTGGATGAACCCCGACCTCTAACTAGAGATGGTAATGGGATAGGGAATCCCCAGCCCTAGTTGGAGTTGACACAACATAATAAAGAACATCGAGCTTAGCTTCGAATGTGATGACAAATTATATTTATAACGGGGCAAGAGGCGAATTCATAGTCCCTTTTTGTTTAAAATTTATTTGTTTATAACTTTAATAAACGAACTTTTAATATGCATTCATTTTTTTTTTATTTGCTAGATTATTATGTTGTGATATGCTTGTTATGTATAGTAATTTTTTTAAACAAAAAAAAAATTGGAAAAGCATTGCTACATATCATAAAAATAAATAAATAAAATTAAATGAAATTTTGTATCATCTCCCACCCACCCAGTACCCCGTTAACCAGGAATGGATATGCGAATTCCAGGTGGAGCAGGGACAGGGTTTGGATCCCCAATCTTATGTCTCATGACTTCATGACGAGTCTTTTGTGATATAAACAGATCAACTCTTTGTTAAATTGAGGAAGCTTATGTGTTAGTTTTGTGACAACTAGATCATTCCTCGAACTAAGAGAACTATACAAATTTAATGAAAGACTAAAAATAACACTATAACGGTGACAGGGTTTGTAGTATTATTTTTTCAACTAGAAAAGCACCTACAAGTACTTTCTATTGACCCAACAAAAAGATAGAATCACTGGTGTAGTAGTAACCTACATGATTTTTATTTGATTTTTTCTTAGCTTTTCTATGTCATGAGAAAAACAAGATATGAAGGCCGATAGTCCCCCACCCCTATATTATTTGTATTTGGGGAGTGAAAAATTGGGCAGACAAAGTAGTTGAAGAGTGGAAGAAAAAGGAATAAGCCATTCAAACCTTTAGGTGAGGTTCTTTTCAGTGCACGGCAATTTGACAGCTAAAAGAAGTTGCCAACTTTTTCTTTAATTGAAATCCTAACACTGAAGTGAATAATAATTTGGAGCCGAAAAATTAGCTCAAACGCATTTTCCCTTATACATCTCAACTTCTTAAAAGGATCAAACATCAATTGTACATTTCATATATACGTTATTCCCTACAGACAAAAGAGTTCTAGATAACCGAAATAGAAAGCATGGTCAATATTAAGAAAACTTCATTTAAAAAAAAAAAAAAGAACTTTGGCTAAGAGATATTTAAGTATCTTGCATCAACTTCTTAATTTCTCTTCCTTAATTTGTTATTCTACATATTCATAGAGTCGAAATTAATCAGGATAGGAAAATAGAATTTATTGGACTGTTGACCTATTCGATTATTTGCTAAAAGAATGTAGAACACACATCCGAATGGATGGAGGAAGAATTGAACCGAAAGGGAAAATTCATAATTTAGTAGTTTGTCACTCGATCTACAATTTGGGTCAGTGATACCATTCCCATAGCAAAACAATGAGATAAAACAAAACTCACTATGTCAAGGTGATGTATGATGAACTTCAGCCATCCAGGGTGGTTTAGGCCTCCAAAATCACTCAAGTTTTTTCCCATTTTCTATTTTCGTTTTTTTCTGTTCTTGTTTTGTAATTCTTAATTACCGTATTACACTTAGGGCTTAATTAAGGCTGGTAACGACTAAATGAGCTAACAAGGAGGGAGGATGTCAGACCCTCCAACAGTAAGGGCCATATCATTGGTCCATATAGATAGTTATACTTCATATAAGAATGTTACAAGTAGTCCCAATATCAAAATCATTTTCTATCACATAGTGACGTTGTTCTCCTTGTTGGTGAATTTTGATTTTGTGCGTTTGAATTCTTTGTGCCGTCGAGAAGGTGGATTAACATGGATATATTTTAAAAATGATCTAACACCATATATATAGTATCATATGATGTCATATTGTCATGTGACGCGTATCAGAACACATCATATAATTGTGATTTCCCATGTAATGTGTGTTGATGTATGTCATATGAGCATATAACACGATATGGTGCTATAACATGTGGTGATAAATCGAGACTATATGTGTTTTAACTAATTCCCAATCACTTGCACGAAACACAACCTTAAAGTCCACAAACAATTCTAGTAATATGCCTCAATCATCAATGATAAAATGATATATATCAATTAGTTAAAGAAAATAAAAATTAGTCCGTAGGACACGAGGGAGATTTGTTGAATGGGTAGGGGACAGAATCGACATCCCTCCCGATCTTAAAGGGCGTCGTACACACACCTTTCTTTAATCGTCACTTCCCTTTCATCCCCCACCATTTTTTATTCTGCCCTACAGAGAACTATACATAAAAATTTTCATCTATTATCCTCTTTGCTGTATGTACATGTATCCATTCCTTCATGGGCTCTTTTTAATCTATATATATACATACAATACCTGATATATGTATAAAGATTTTCGGATTCATTCATATATTGGCACGGGATTGATACAGTAGTACCTGCTTCCTCTGCCCTGCAGTTTCAGCGCTGCTCTTTGCAGTTTCTGTAACTTGCAGGTCACTTGTACTCTTCTTGTTATATTATATTTTGTGTGTATCTGTTTGTATGTATGTTGTTCGAATATAGGGGATTAAAAAGTGTATTCAGATAATCGTCTGTTTATTGTAACATTAAAACTGTGATTTGATGTTTAGGAGGAAAAGGGCCCTCGTATTTTTAGTGAGAGAGAAAGCAATGCAGTGAGTGCTCACTTAAGAAAGCTTCTCTCTCTCTCTCTCTCTCTTCTCATCAGACAGACAGACTTTTCTCGTCTTTCTCTCTGTCTTATTTATATATCTAATAATGTACCGTAAGTTCAACTTACTGGGCTAATTTTTCTTGAATTTCTGGGTTTTACTGGTTGTTTTGGTTACAGGGTCTGAAGATGGTGTTCGGATTAATCGATTTGAATACCGTGAATACTGATGATGAAACGGCCGAGCTTGATTCGGAATTGCCGGCGTCCGGTGTCTGTATGGAGCTCTGGCATGCCTGTGCTGGCCCCTTGATTTTCCTGCCCAGAAAGGGGAGTGCTTTCGTGTACTTCCCCCAGGGCCACTTGGAGCAAATCTCTGATCACTCTGCCTTACCCTGCGATCTTCCTCCTCAAGTTTTCTGCCGCGTTGTCGACGTTAGACTCCATGTAAGCTTTGCCTTAACGCGTGGATATTTTTCTGAACAAGAAAAAAGGATTAGGCCTAATTGAATTCAAGGGCTCACTTCTCTTAAATGTGTGTTAATGAATATGTTTTGTGTTTCTTTTGGGGAGGTGCAGGCGGAGGAAGCTAATGATGAGGTTTATGCGCAAGTTTCTTTGGTTCCGGACAGTGAGGTATGGTGAAATTGCACTCAAATTGTAACGTGTTTGTCTGGATTTATTGTGTATATATATTTGTGTAACTGCAGTGATTCTACTTAAGATTTTCTCTATTTGTAAAAGTTCTAAATATAGCAACTATGCAGCAGAAGCCTTTTGAGCCAAGGATCCTTTTCCTGGAATTCTCCAGCTTCTGTTTGCTGTATAGTTTCTTGGATAAAAGGAAGAGTACTTTAGCAATACAGAGAATGAAGCATCTTTGTCCAACACTTGCATTTTTCTTTCCTTTTGAAAATAAAACAAAAGAAGTAACTTTTTCTTGTTAAACTGAAAATATAGTTCTTATATGAAAAGCCACAAAGTGTTGTGAACTATTATCTGAATAATGCTAGCTTAGCTATGCCTTAACCAGTTTGCATTTGAAATTCGAGTTTAATTGTGTTAACCTAGGTTCTCTTATATTTTTTCAGATTGAACGGAGATGTAAGGAAGGGGAAATTGAAACAGAAGAGGAGGTTGAAGACACTGAAAGTGGTGGAATGTCAACGACGCCCCATATGTTCTGTAAAACTCTCACCGCTTCTGATACTAGCACTCATGGTGGTTTCTCTGTTCCTCGTAGAGCTGCCGAGGATTGCTTCCCGCCCCTGGTAATTTGATCACATTTCCCTTCCTAATCTTTCATATCTTTCGTTGAACTTGCTCTCGTATTTTAACTGAAATATTGGACAGTTAAATTGACGAAGGTTGTATCGACTCGCATTTTTTGCTTGATTTGTCATAATGATGATTTATCTTTGATTTAATCATAGGACTATAAACAACAGAGGCCTTCACAGGAGCTTGTTGCCAAGGACTTACATGGGATTGAGTGGAAATTTCGGCACATCTATAGAGGTGCGAACTTGTGGCTCATCTGCTGAAGTTATTTGGATTGGGTGCATGGGACAAGTGAATGCTGAGGATACTTCCTTAATCAACTTCCTTATATGGTACATTCATCTCCTTGTTTTGTATTTTCGTCTTTCTTTGAGCAGGGCAGCCCCGTAGGCATTTGCTTACTACCGGTTGGAGTGCATTTGTCAACAAGAAGAAGCTTGTCTCAGGAGATGTTGTGCTCTTCCTAAGGTATCAAAACCTATAATTTTTTGAAAGCTGTTACTGATTCTGTTTCGTTTTCTTTCCTTTTGATTCTTCTGCCTCATCATGTGTTCTAGGGTTGGTGATGGAGAGCTCAGACTTGGGATCCGAAGAGCTGCTCAAATTAAAAATGATACTCGTTCTCCAGCTTCATGTGGCCAACAGTTGAATTCTAGTAGTATGGCTGCTGTAGCACATGCCATTTCTGCAAAAAGGGAGTTTAATATCTGTTACAACCCGAGGTATTTTAGCAATCAAAATTATATCCATAAAGCCATCGGCATCCGAAATCAACACCATGATTTTTGAGTATTAATTTATAAGTTATTTCTTGGCTCCTTATATTGATACTACATAAATGCTGTATCCTTTTAACCAGAAGTGGAGGCCCCACATGAAATTGGCACCTGATGCAGACTGAGTGAAAATTAATCATAAAATCGTGCAGAAGGGTACATAATTGTTGGACAAGATTATTTTTGTGAAGTACTTGGGTTATCCTAATGATGTGGTATAAAATCCTCGTAGTTGAATCATTTTGATTGTACTTGCAAATTAATACAGCTCAGCGTGTTCTTTGCCACAATGAATCTTTTTTGGAGTTATCCTTGAGTTTCCATTTGAGTTGATGTTCATATTAGAATGATATATTTCTTTATACAAAATCATTTGATCCATTTTTCTTTTTATAATTTTGAATTTTATTGGGTTAGTGCTGGTGTAACTTTTATATCAGCCTAACCCAATTTCCACCACTTTCTTTTTCTTTCTCTTGTTCTACTCTTACCTATTTGTACTTCATTTGTACTATCTTTCCAGGGGTACTTCCTCGGAGATTATTGTACCTTATCATAAATTTTTAAAGAGCTTCACATATTCCTTTTCTGCTGGAATGAAATTCAGAATGCGCTCGGAAAGTGAAGATGCAGCAGAGAGAAGGTTGGTTTATGGGTATTGAATTTCATATGCATTGATCACAAAGATATATACTAAATATTATTTCAGCTGGTGCAGTGGACTTGTAATTGGGGTCAGTGATATGGATCCTGTTAGATGGCCAGGTTCAAAATGGAGGTGCTTAGTGGTAAGTTTTCTGTCTAGTCCCATGTTTTGCTTTAGCATGAATTATGATGTTAGTTGAACATGCACACGCTCAATTTTGGCTTCATTCTTTCTAGCGACATGAACACTTGGTATTCTGTGCTGTAATCTGGATGCTTTTATCTTATTCTACATGTTTGCCTTAAAAATTGCAAGTGTCTTGTTGCATGCTTTTCAGTGGATGTATCATTAAACAGTCGCCAATTCATAGTCTTGTGCTGGTACAAGAAATCCTTAATCAACTAATAATTACAGAGACAGAACGTATCATTGCTCACATTTGTTCAAGCTGGTCCAACTGTTGTCAATGATCCGATGAAGTTGCTGAACATGTACTCCTTGTCCTTGCTTGTTTACGTCGGTCTGGTATCAGTCTTGTGCTCTTCCGATCTCATCATGCCGAACTGGCTAATATGTGGACATTGATGGCTCTGACAATTAATCTTTTCTTGGAATGGAATGTTGTTGCCCCTCCAGGGCATTGCATATTCACACTGCATTATGAGGCTATAAACAGTTACATCTTAAATTGTATCGCATATTAAGGCATGTATACTTACAATGAAAGCTTAATCTGTACTCAGAGGAATACGTGGTTGCCTGTTGAAGGAAACTTCTTTCGTAATTTTCCATTGTCAAATTTTGGGTTTACTCAACAGTTGGAATTGTTGATATTCTTCTACAGCTGAAAGCCTATGTTTGTATACCTTGAGAATTTTATGCTTAAATTGCTTTCTGAATTAGATTCTCTCTTACAAGTATAATTTGTAGTCAGTCCTGGAGCCGTGTCTTTATGATGTCAAAGTTCATTGTCTTCTGGACGGGCCTTTTCAGGTGAGATGGGATGATAGGGAAGGAAATCGACTCAGTAGGGTGTCACCTTGGGAGATTGAACCATCCACTTCGGCATCTGGACCTGGTAGCTTTGTCTTACCTGGTACAAAGAGAACCAGGGTCACCTTGCCAATGACAAAACCTGATCCTCCACTCCCCAGAGGTCCCCTTTCCTTCTGTTTTACCTGTTAGTGTTTTCTGGTTGGCAATGCTTCCTTGATGACTCATAAATAGTCTATACGTGTCTCAGATGGGAATGGAGTTTCAGATATTGGGGAACCTTCAAGGTTCCAGAAGGTCTTGCAAGGTCAAGAAATTTTTTGCTTTAGTAATTTGCACGGTGGACCTGATGCTCAAAGTCAACATCCTTCAGAAATGAGGTCCTATCCCAGTTTTAGAAGTTCAATAGTTTCTGGAGTTGGCAGCAACATCAGGCATCTGCAGGAAGACTCGGAGCCCGGCACGGGGTTTGTTCAATCACCTCAGTTCTTTAAGGTCTTGCAAGGTCAAGAAGTTTCCTCAGGCCTGCCGTATGGAAGAAGCCCAACCACTGACCAATTCCAAGGAAACAACGGCAGTCTTCAGTTGCCAAATTATGGAAGTAACTGGCCAGCTCGGGTTCAGCGTTATTCTCATACGCGCCATTCTGCAACGTCCGTGCAGTCATCATCACTTGCTTCTGTGCTGTTATGTCAGCAACCAAGCTCTCCATCTTGTAACTTGCATTTTGGTCCTCATATGAAGCTTGAGACAAGCATTCGGGATACAAATGATGACCTTGAAAGATATGCTAGGGAGTCCACACCATTTCAGAGTGTCTCTAGGCAGGAAGATGTGCAAAGAAACAGACCCTCTGTTCAATCAGAAGAGTGCAACCAAATTGGATCTTCATGTCCAAGTGGCAGTAAAAACTTTGTTTCCGTGTGTAGAAGCAGCTGCAGGCTCTTCGGTTTTTCCTTGACTGATGGAAAATGCACTACAAGCCCAGAGGACAATTCATCTAACTCAACAAACCATTATAACCATGGAACTAAATTTCTCCCCTGCAATGAAGAGCAGGTTCATCCAAGACCTCCAGTGACAACCAAGGTAATGGGTAGCAGTTGTACAAATGAAAGAGACACACACACTGTAAGAGATATGCTTCTTGATATAGCCCTGTAGCACATAACAACCGCAATATATCAGTATAGCATTACGGATGAGGATTATGCCAGTAAACAGCATAATTGATTATTTGATATCATTCATCATTCCTTTTGTGATCAAACTGCTTTTGACAGATCAGCTTTTCCTGAAGGTTAAAGCTTGGATTAAGACTTGTTTCATGAATCCGGAGGTATTTGGATGACTGTTCAAGATGTTTTACGACTTCAAGTATGTCTCTAAGTTTTTTAAGTGACTTTGTGATTGAATACTGGTTGCATTCTGTATTGCACATCCTCCGGATCTGAGGCTTACTGGACGAGAGAACTATGGCACCTTTTCTTTTGCTTTCTTTTTTAATCTTTTCTGATTGTGAAATTAAATTATATGTTGCCTGGAAAGGTTGAAGTTGTACTAGTAGCTTTCTGTTTCCTGAAGTGTCCATTCCCTAAATGTTCAACTCAAATGTCCAAAGAGTGTATATTCGAATTGTTTGCTTGATGGGAACTGCAACTGCAGCGGTTATTGTATAATCAGTTACTGTATTTTGAAAGCTAAGTGCACTTTCTTTCAATTCTAGTGTTACTTTTAAGTGCACAGAGTTATCTCTCCTTGTTATGGATAAAAATGTCTTCCTCAATTTCTGGTTCTTTCTGTGGGAAGTTCACAGAGAGAATGCGGTGGTCACCGTCCCTTTGATACTTAAGTTAGTAAGTAAATAGAAGATGATATCAGATAATTTTGCAATAAAATTTTAGATACAAGTTACTGATCTTCTATGCAATTGAACTTTCATCTTCCATAAGTTATTTGGACACTTGCTATTTGCTATGCTCCTTAGCTTCTCTATAGTCTATTCACTTCATACAAGGACTCGATTTCTTTAGTTGAGGAATTCTTTGAAAAATGTTCCATTTTGATTCGTCATTTACAAAACTAGCCATATTTTCAAAGAAAAATGATCTCCATCAACTTTGGTGGCGTTCACTTTTATAAGACGGTGATAAGTATTAGTGATAATTAATAACATTACTTGAAATTTATGCCAAAAATATTCATTTTTTACCTTTTCTAAACTTCATTCTTTCAACAATTTATAACGATATACAATCTTCATCTTCACCCCAACCTCAACCTCAACTTTAGTATATTGTGGTGCTGCAATCTGAGTGTTGTTGCATTGCCATCGCAGCTCAGCATGCGGCATATTGGTGGTGGCGGTGGTGGTGGTGAAAATTATGGTTAGGATTTGGGTTTGATTTGAAGGTGGTGGTGAGTAGATATGTAACCCATATTGTAAATTTTGAGTAAAGAGAATGATATAGTTGATGTTCCCCCACTATTAAGTTATAATGTTTTGTGGAGGTACTTTGTCTTTTTCTTTCTTAGATGGATTGTAAAATTGTGTTAGTTTTTACATCTTCTTCGTTGAGTTAATTAAATATATGTGCTGTGTTTTGGGATCGGTGCATTTGCGGTTGAACGAAATTGTAGTACTCTAAGAGTATTTTCAATGCAACGCTGATGGTGTACATGTAGTAAAAAAGATTAACATTACATTTCGATGAACTCTCTAATACAATAATAACTACTAGGCCTGAGAGTTTCTTTTTCGGTTTTGTTAGTGAAATGACCGAAATTGAATTGAAAAATTCGGTTTCGGTTTCAGTTTTGGTCTTATTAGTTTCAAAACCTAACGGTTTGGTTTTACTCAGTTTTGATTTCTTTCAGTTTTTTATTTGATTTTTGTAGTTGATAAATTAACACTTTGCTAAATAAAAAAATAAAAATAAATTTTAATAGAAAAACATTGAAATTAAACATGGTAAAACTAAAAAATAATAACCAAATTATTAAAAAGTTCTAGATTTTGAAAAAATAGACTCAAAACTAAGTTCTATTATAAGTCAATAATTTTCATTTAGGTTTTCAGTTTTACACTGAAAACCGAAAAAAATTATTTGGTTTTCGGTTTCAGTCTCAATGTTTTCTAAAAACCCCGAATGGTTTCGGTTTTTTCGGTTTGGTCTCAATTCGGTTAACTCACTTCTAGTTTTTTTTTTCCACCCCTAATATCTATCCTGTATATTTGACAAATTACTATTAAGTATTTTGTAAAATGAGATAGAAATAGAAGTCTAGTGATTTGGTCTAATTTATATGTAAAATGAGAGCATTTTCAATGCAAAGTCGATGTGGAAAGTCTTTGATGTATATGTGACAAAGAATATTGACATTACATTCAAAAAATTCTCTAATGCAACAATGTCAATATTGTATATTTGGTAAGTTATTATTAGGAATTTTGAAAAAAAAAAAAGAAAGAGAGAGAAATATATTTATTGGATAAATTAATATTTAATATTGTCATGACAATGTCATCTTATGACATTCTCTATGACAATGTCAAGCATTTAACGTGTCAAATCATCACTTTTTTATCAATTGTCATATTATTCCATAACTATAACTATACATTAGAGAGACTCTCATGACATTCTCCATGACAATATTAAACACTTAATGTGCTAAATAAACAATTTTTTTGTCAATTGCCAAATCACCATGTGACTCCCACTATGTATTGAAGGCACTCTAAGAATATTATACTCTGCACTATTAGTAAAATCAAGAGTTTATATGTAAATTTATAGAACTCGATTTATTATTAAATTAGAGCTCTTAAACAACTATATCTTACTCAATATAGAATTTTTTCCACATTTTGCCGTTTGAGACGTTGACGTCGAAGCAGGGAGTCTTCTAACAAGAAAGGAGAATGGAAAGAACGAAAATGAAGACAAGTTTTAAAATCAACCTAGGTAAAATTGAAAGAGAAAAACAATAAATTCTACAAAAAGAAAATAAAGTAAAATTGACTTGGTGCATAACAAAAAAGGATCGCGTCGACCAGTATCATCATTTTATAAAAAAAAATACAAATCAAAGTTTTTTGTTTTTTCAAACGCGAGTTTCTTCCATTCTTCAAATCTCAACCTGTCTGCGCATCTGCCTTCGTCTTCAAGAAATTCAAGCTTCTTAACCGGTCAATATCTTCGTTTTGCTGACCCCAAATATAAAACAACAACGTTTCACTTATATATGCAAAAAGGGTTAGTACTTCATGTTTTGATTTGTACAGATTGAAGGATCGAAAGACAAAAGTGGGTAGGAAGGGGAGAGAGAGCGATCAGTGATGGTCTTACCTCTATTGAAGCTCGGCACACTTGCATTGAAGACTCTGAGCAAGCCGATTGCTGCTAGGCTCAAAAAAGAAGCAGGGCTCCACCCAAAATTTCGTAATCTGATAGTCAGCATAGCTCAGGTATTATTATAGGTTTCTGATTATTCATATGTCAAAATGGTTCTGTTGTTCGGCGATTGTCGATTCGTCAAAATTGAGATGGACGCTGCCATGATTACTGCGGAAGAAATATACTGTTATTTGTGTGATGAAATATATGATTCATTGACGGGGACTTATTTTACAATATTACCATTTTCCGCATCCTTTCTGATAAAAAAGGCTCCCCTTTTGCTAGTTGCAATCGAAATCCACTGTTCCCCAAAATTTAATGCAAACACAGTGTCTATTGTGGTTGAATAAATTTGGTACATTGGGCTTTTCTGATTCAAAGAAGTAGGGATTTTCTCTTATTTGGACCGTTTACTATATTTCCTGCTGCGACTATTGGTGCTTATGGTGGTGTGGATTGGGGAAGTGATCATGAAAACTTGGACACAGAAAACATATTACACATTTACTGACCACTGCTAGATTAGCTGAAATACTGAGGCATTTAGCCTGGACGATATGTGTGGAAAATGGGAGCTGAAACTTTCTATGCATCCCTGTATCTGTGATAAGTTTAGGTGGAAGAACAAGTTCTTATCTAGTTGATCACTTGCAATTTTTATAAAGCATAAAGGCCAGTTGTTGGTTTTAAGGCAGGTTGGAGAGAGGCGAATTTCTCAGTTATAGAGATTTAAAACACAAGGGTGAGATATTGGTTTTAAGGGAGGTTGGAGCAGGAAAATGAAAGTGCTAAAACCCCCTCAACATTCATCATTGTCATTATACTAGGATGTTGTTTTTTTCTCTTAAGTGTAACCATTATCTTGTAATTCCTGCTTCTTTCTATAATGTAGTTACATATTAAGTGCCTTCTGTTTGTTCATTATCGCTTTTAAACTTATGATGCAGGGGAGTTACTTCCCAAGTAATGTTATCTCCATGCCTCGCTCTTATTTGGAGTGGGTTTGAGTAAATGAATACATCCATAATATGTTTGTCCTTGCATTGGCTCTTGAAATCAGGCGAATCACAGGATCACAACAACCATGCAACGGCGCATATACGGTCACTCTACTGATGTTGAAATTCGACCTTTGAATGAAGAGAAGGCTGTTCAGGCTGCTGTGGACCTGATGGGGGAACTCTTCATTTTCTCGGTAACTTTTCTTTCCATATATTTCTTTGTTTGTTTGACTAGCTATCTCCATGTGTGGCAGAATTCTTTTTACGAAAGAGAAATATTCTGTGGCATGCAGTTGCTTAAAATAATGTATTTCCAGAAACAGTAAAATCAGTCTGCCTGAGCATGCACTTCATATTCTGTTAGGATGTTAATTATATTATACTTTGTATCCCTGGGGTTCTAATTCTGCCATGGCAGGAGGATTATTTATTTATTTTTTTTTCTAACTTCTCGTATTCCTGGCTACTGAGTTTCTGCTTCATTTAATTCGACCTGGATACATATTATTTAATATTTGTACAGTATCAAATCAACATAAAATTTTATCCCTTTTTGATACTTTCTGGGTGTTGACCTGAGAGAGTAGTTCACAAATAAGCAAGGATCAAATGACCGCTGTCTGCTGCTGCAATTTTCAGTTGGAGAGAGCTTCCAGATTCTGGTTATCCTTTTGACAGCAAAACTTCCAAACTCTCCCGTCCACCAAAACAAACTTCCCAAATCCCAAAATATTCAAGTAACTCTCTAGTCCCCAGTCGCCTGACAGCACAAATGTGCATCACTTTCTCTATCCATTATTTCACCGCTACCATCAAAGGGAATGAAGGCTAGCTTGCTGCCTATTGGCTGGATCTCTCCCCAAGACTGCAAAACCAGTGAGATTTCCTTAACAGAAGTTCTGTTTAAGGCATAATTCAAGTGGTCAATAATTATATCTACGAATCCATATTTATTACTACTCCACTGCGGGGGGAAAAGTGGTGCTTGAGTAGGTTTTCTAACGGTCAAAGGAAGTTTGAATTAGCCAAGATTCATTTCCAGAAATAAGCTAACTAAAATCCTGAAACTCATGCAGCTTAGGAGCCTGTTTGATCTTTTGTACTTGATTATCTAGTTTGAGATTTTGCAAGATATGCATCTCAGTTTTTTTCCTTCATTTTTTGGTCCTTCTGGATCTAGCTATCTGAAGGTGAATTTTCATGTTGCCATTACTTGAAACTAATTTAACATTTTAAAAATTTATTCACTGAGCACTCCTGCCAAACTTCTCATGAGAAACCCAGAAATACTGTGAGGTGAATTCTTGAGATGCAATGATAAATCTGAATTTGTGCTTACTTTTTCTCCACATGTAAATCAGCAGGTATAACAAAAGGGTGATTTGAAGTTGTCTTACTAATTGACAAAATACCAAAATCATCACTATGTCGATAATTTCAATTTTGGCTTCTAACATTTTCTACTCTAGCATACTTCGATCTGACCTATTATTTGATTGCTGCAAGTTTTTAAGGCTCATTTGGTTGGATCATCATGGAACCCAATGGTTTCGCATTCATGTGTATGTTGACGGAAAGAGAGGTTGCTTTACACTGTTGGTTATATAGGAACACCAAAATTGAATGAGCTAAGTGTGAGATCGCACTATATTTCTTTATGCGTTAGGTTGGAGTTGGTGCTCTCATCTTTGAGGTGCAAAGAAGTTCTAGGTCAGAAGCCAAAAAGGAGGAGCTTCGAAGGCAAGAAATGGAGGTATCACAGCATTCCTTGAATTTACCTCTCTCCCTAATTGAGTATTCTTATGCGTGTGTCAATTTCATTCTTGAAACTGAACCTTCCTATGTTTTTGTAGTCTGCCCTTCTACAGTTGTCTTAAAAATGGATCTTTGGGTTATGTAGACAGATTTTTATTAAGTTCATATAAACATTTTGTATGGTCATTACCTATGATGCATGGATACTTCTAAAAAGGCTACGTGCCCTTGTTAGACACACGTATCGTGTTGTGTTGAACACCAACACTCCTTGGACACTTCATAACATGAATTCAATAGGCCATATATAGGGTTTTTACTATATATGCATACTCTAATTGTGTAAACACTTGAGAGATGCTACAAGGACATATCCTTGAGCAAGTATTAAATATGCATGTTTTCTGTTGAATATGAAAAAGTACAAAATGAAAATATTAACACAAATTTTGTATTTTAAAGAATCTAAATCAATGTGTCCCGACGTGTCGTGTCCTAGCTTTTTCAAAAAATTACGCGTCAACGTGTTTGAGTCAATCATGTCGTGTCCGACACACTTGTCTGTGTCCATGCAATATAGGTCATTATACTTTGAGCACTGGTGCTTCTTCTGCGTGGGGGCCAAGATAACAAGATAATCAGTTAAATTGAGAGAGTTCTCTTATTTGCTCTTTTTCTTTTTGTTTTATTACAACTACTGTGTGCTAATTTCCTACACGACGCTCTTCCGATCTAGTTTTTAAATCGAGGACTTGCTTCAGGGAAACACGCTTCATCAGCGCAATGGTTCTAAAATTTGCTGGTTGTCCATCGTGATTATCCACAATGCACTGTTCTCTCTTTAGTTTCTTCACTCTGTCAACACCCTTCTCATCAGTTTCACTCTGCTACATGCACAAAATTGAGTTGATGGCCTTAATTGACATCAATCTATGTTTGATATAAGAACCCATACAAAAGCATAGCACTGGGTGTACAGCTAACTTGGAGGGCAGTTTGTCATAAATTTTTATTTATTTATTTATTTATCTAACTTAATGTTGTTAAGGTTGATCAAAAGATGAGTAATGCTATTTGACACGACCGGTGCTTAGCACCATATCAGTTGTTACATTAAATGATAAGTTAAATTAAGTAGACCATTTATCCATGCATTTAATTTCATTTATCATTTAGTGCCACCTTGGTTGTCACTACTTAGACTAGTACCAAGCACCATCACTGGCGGATGCAGGGGGTGCTTCCTTGGTCCCTGGCGAAGCCCAAATTGGAAATATATACATATATATATTTTTTGCTCGTGTTAAAAAAAAATATATATATATATATATATTGGGTAATTAAGCCATTTGTACTAAGAGGAAAAATTTTTTCTTCAATCCTGCGCACCCCACTTTCATTGTTGGCTCCGGTATTGGCATTACTAGTGTTACATAGCATTATTCAGGTTCAAAAATACTGCTGATCTTCAAAATCATACATGCATTTTAGTGCCTTATTATTTTTTACACCAAAGACTATTCAATAAAATTTACAGTTGACTAATTGCTGAATTCACAACAGAGAGCATCTAAGAAGTCAATCTGATTTGTTTTTGTTAATCTGCTGGCTTGAAATATCTTGATCTCTAGGCAATGAGGCAACAAGATGAAGCGCTGTTGAAAGAGGTGGAGCTTCTTAGGCAGAAACTTCAGGAACTCGAACAGCTAGCCAAGGGACGAGGACTTTCTGGTGTTTTTAATTTTAGACATGGTAATACCGAAGGCAAGGTAGCTGAAACTGTGCATCCGAGGACTGGGTGATATATGAATACTTGTTCATTTTCCATTCTTAAGCTCTTTACAACTCCTGAGTTGTGTTTAATTGTTCATCTCCAGAGAGCAAAATAATTAAAATCAAATTAATCCTCGTATTCTTTCTGATGAAAAGAGTGTAACAGGATTTCCCGTATGCCAATTGCGGAGATTTGGAATGACGACAGACGCTATAAAATTATTATTACATCTAGATTGACTAAAATGATTAGCCAAGCTAAGTTCTTTTTAGGGTAAGTTTTTGAGTCCCTATTCATTTTTTTTAACATCGTGGATCCCAACTTTTCATAAATATACATATAAGGTCTCTAATCTTATAAAATTGGCAATTATACCATGTACTCTTTTTTCTTTAATAACCCATGCTTTCTAAATAAAAGGGAAAAGAAAAAAAAAAAAACCAAGTCCAAGATTAATTATATTGACACCACATTTTTTATTAACCTCACCATATTTTCTAGATAGACTAAAATGTTCACAATTAAAATGACTTAAATAACCACCTCTTTTAAAATATCCCTTTCCCCTCTCATCCCCTCTCTCTTCTTCCCTCTATGCACACCGTAAAAACCCTATTAAATCTATTTTCTTTTCTTTCTAATAAAAACCCGTAAGAATCAAAAAGGCAAAACTTCCTTTTCTTTGTATTTTCCATAAGAGTAATGTTATCTAGTACCATTAGTGCTTGGCATCATATTAAGATAACATTAATTGCAAGGTAGGCGCTAAGAATTTAGGTGTCCTGTGCAACGATACGAATAGTGCCCCTTTCATTTCAATGAAATAAGGATTATATTAGAAAAAATAAATCATATTATAATTTCAGTATTTCATATTAAAAACAATCATTGTTATTATGGTACCCCATTTACTTATTGACTTGTTGGCTTTATAGTATGATTATTTATTTATTTATTTATTTATTTATTTATTTATTTATTTTTGTTTTGACTTTTGATGATTAAAGGCAAATTTAAACCTTCCTTAATTTTTTTAAATAATAAAATGCATTTTAATGTTTAACCCAATAATAGCTTTCATTAAACTTTTCTAAAAATTGGTGTTTCAATAATGCATTCTTTTAACAAATGATATTCTAAAAAATTTTCAAATATTTTTAAGGTCACATCTATAACAAAAAAATTGTTTTGGTACTTATTGGATGGTGAGACCCTGTGTGATCGCACTACCTGCACACCCTCAAAGCCACCCATGGGTAAATGATAAGTTGAGTTAAGTGAGTCATTTATTTATTTAATTTTACTTATCATTTAATGTCATAATAAACACCACCTAGACTGGTACCAAGCACCACTAGTACTACATAGCGTTATTCTTTCTACAAACATAAATGGCTAGCAATTATGAAGCCATAATTAAGGCCACTTGCATATAAATGTCCCTGAATCTGTAAGCCAATAGCATAGAATTTCATAGTACTCTAGGAAATTGGATATGTGGAGGAATCAAAATTGGCATTTTGTTCTTACTCACGGCTCGTCCGTGTAATCTTGATTAGGCAATAGAAGAAAGGAAGGACATAATATTCCAATAATTGAATATTAATTTCAGCAGAAACACAAATGTAAATATTAATTAACTTCCCGTGATTTTGTTTAGTAAGACTTCTGATCCTGCAACAAGCTTTGTTTTCGGCCAAGATATTGTGTGTGTGTGTTTGTGTCTATATATATATAATTGTGAAGTGAATAATTTGTGGTCTACAAAATTTTCGTCCCATCTATTCTCTGGTTATTAAGTACTAGTTGTATACTCATGCGTTGCATGAAATAGAATAAATAGCGAAAAAAATGCTTAGTAATTTGAAAAACTAAATAACATAATTTTATTACGTACTACTTACTCATATACATATGTTACTAATATACATAAATATAATCAAATTGAAACACACAAGAAACACACTATATTTTCACTTAGCGCAAAGATAATTAAATTGTCATTCATAGAACAATACTATTAATCAATAAAAATAAGAATGAGGAATTTTTACAAAATTAATTTCATATTGAGTATGGAAACTAAGAATCCATGAAAAGAGATAATATAAAATTTATACGACTCTAAAATTACCTTACGTTTACATCTTTATTTAATAAGGTGTGGATGATATTCATTTATCAAAATGAATTATTTTCTACATTTATTCTCTATTATATATTCTTGAAAAAATTATTTTTCGTATTTCCTCATTGCTATTCACTAAAATTTTTTATGGTGGAGAAGTGGCCTTCTAATTTTCATGTGTTCATGCTTCTACATTTGTAGTTTATTTTTGTGAAAATCATAATGTACTTATGATTTAGACACTAAGGATGTTGATGATTTTGACGATTTATCATTAATATGCTTAAATTTAATTGTCAAAGAATGGGAAGTCATAATGTGCTTAAATTTAGTTGCTTCATCAGATAATTACTGACATTTTCTCATTAGGCTTCGGTGTTCTTTTATTTGAATTGCATATCTATTATTATACTCTAAGTTACGTGTTAATGATATTATTTTGGCCTTTTGGAGGGAATTTTGCATTACCATTCTAATCTTCAATGAAATACACACCTGAGTCGTATTAACCTCTTAATTTAATTTATTCAGTTTTTTCCTCAGTTTTATTGCTAGGTATCCTTATTTACATTGTGCATTTTGATCTTAACATATTGTTAGGAGGTTCCTTTTTTATCATGGTTCCTATGCTTCTTTATTTTTTGAATAATTTGCTCCATCAGTTCTATTGTATTTTTACTTATTTCTTTTAGAATGTCTTCCCATGTAGTGCACAAGTGCAGCACTAGTATATAATTACTCCAAGACCAATGTTGTCTGATAGTATATGAGCGGGTTTCCTACACCATTACTAGAGTTCAATTCCTTCTCATACAACCATACATTTTGCTGCTTGCTCCTCTCACTACTGTCAGAAATGCTAGGAAAAATGAGGGCTTCCCCAAAAAAAGAAAAATGCTTTAGGTATTTGTAATTTCCGGTCAAGTTGGGGATATGATTAGGATGTGTTGTTAGCTAGGTACGTAGGAAAAAATTATTTTCTTTTTTATTTTTTATTATATTTACTATTTTTAGATTTTTTTTAATCTAAAAAGTAAGGGGCAAAAATATTAAAAAGGACCTTATGAGTGAATTTATGAAAGGTTAGAGACTTATGATTTTAGAAAAAAGGTGAGAATCTAACTGATAGAAAGTGTAAAGATTGAAGACAATATTCTAGTATGAAATTAACCCTTTTCTTTATTACAACCCGCATATTACTAAAAATTTTTCATCCGCCCCTGAATCAAATGTGATTGTCTAAACACAACTGGAGTGTATGCTAGCCATATACTTTGAATTTTCATTTTGTTGAATAATAATAAGGGTTATGCTACATTCCCTTATCGAATCACTTGCTCGATTACTTGTCATTAAATAAATATTTAATACATTGACAAAAACACTTTTACATTTAATTAAAATACATGAGTAAAAAGACACATACAACCCCACCAAGTCACCAAACAAGTAACTCAATAAGGAAGAATAGCATTATCCTAATAATAATAGTTTCTATTTATTGTTCACAACTTCAAAGTTCAACCTAACTTCCCCACTGCCTCCCCATAACTAACCCCCCTTTTCTCTACATAAGATTGACAAAAAGCTTGAAAAAGTATTTATATGTTGTTAAGGCTTGTTTGAATCCTCAGTTTATTCTTCGGTTGATTTGCAGGTGTTTCGGAATTACATTAACAGACATATAAACCCTTCTGCCACCATAATCTACACCATAGTACCTCGAGGTTTGAACGGCCGACAACCTACGACTACGGATTTTCATGTATCCATGGTTTGGCATGGGTCATCTCACCTCGTTCCTGCATTTATCCAACAAACTTGCAGAGAAAGGCCACGAAATCTTCTTCATCGTTCCCACAAAAGGTCAATCTAAGTTGGAACAGTTCAATCTTCATCCCCACCTCATCAACTTCTTGTCTCTTCCCATTCCACATGTTGAAGGCCTTCCTCCCAATGTCGAAACAAGCGCTGATATTCCGTTCTCGTTGCAGGGTCTTTTCCGGCACGCCATGGATCTCACCCAACCCACCATTGAATATTTTTTGCGACAACTCAGTCTTGTCCTGTATGATTTCATGCACTGGTTGCCATCTCTAGCAAGAAAGTTTGGTGCTTAGTCAATTCTCCATTACACCATTAGTCCTGCAGCTGCTGGATTCTTGTTGCGCGAAGAACCAACCCTCGAGGCCTTCATGGAAGCCCCTTCGGGTTTTCCTTTGCAATTCAAACTCTACAAACACCAAGCACGACAACTTAGTGGGCTCGAGAGTGGAAAAGAAATAGGCCTTGGGATAACGTTTAAGCAGAGGCTATACTTATCAAACAGTGAGTGTGATGCCATTGGCTTTAAAACCTGTAGAGAAATGGAAGGGGCATATTGTGATTTTCTTGGAAACAAGTTCAAGAAACCAGTGTTTCTGGCTGGTCCCTCACCACCAACATCATCACTGGACCAAAAATGGGCAAATTGGCTTGATCAATTCAAGCCCAAAACCATGATCTTTTGCGCATTTGGGAGTGAAGCTAGACTTAAGAAGGATCAATTTCAAGAATTAATCACGGGTTTTGAACTCACAGGGCTCCCATTTCTGGTTACCCTTAAGCCACCCATAGGAGTGAACACAATTGAAGACGCTCTACCAGAAGGCTTCAAGGAGAGGACACATGAAAGAGGGATCATTTATGGTGGTTGGATTCAGCAACAACTGATTATGGGACACCCCTCTGTGGGGTGTTTCGTGACGCATTGCGGTTGGGGGTCCTTATCGGAGGCTATGGTGAACGAGTGTCAATTGGTGCTGGTGCCACATTCAGGGGATCAATTTGTTAACGCAAGATTAATGGGCATCGATCTGAAAGTTGGAGTGGAGGTCGAGAAAGGGAAGGAAGATGGTTTGTTCACAAAAGAGGGAGTTCATAAGGCTATAAGGTTAGTAATGGAGGATTCAAGTGAAATTGGCAAGGAAGTGAGAGCAAATCATGCTAAGTGGAGGGATTTCTTGACGACCAAAGGGCTTGAACATTCTTACATTTCCAGTTTCATTCAAGATTTGCAGATTATAAGGTCTCCACTTAAGGTCTTCGCTATTTCCTTCTTCTTGATTTATTTGGTTTGTTCTAGGTGGTGGCTATCCCATAGGGATTTGTTGTCCCATAAGTGTTGAAGATGGGTATTTAGACGGTATTATAGCTTAGTTTATATTTATTTCTTCTAATTTTAATTTCTAAAATTTTTCTATATATTCTTCTTTTGTTGGGTTTTCCATAAATTTTTCTATTTGTTTTGCTATCACATTAATTCCTAATCTAGTTATAGATTTTAATTCTTTCTCAGTTATTATTCTTTTATAGGTTTTCTTTTTTCCATTTATTCATATATTTTTGTTAAGTTTTTATTTACAATTTCTAAATTTTTCTCTATATTTTCTAACCTTTTTGGTATTAAGTTTTCCTTTATATTTTCTTCTTTCATAATTTTTATCATATTAATTTGTTCTAATTTACAATTTCTAATTAAATTATCTTGCATAGCTCTGATATCAATTTTAGGTAGATAAATTTAGGTAGATTAAGCAGTTTTATTTTTGAAGTTAATTATGCAATTGTTTAATTTAATTACGTAGTCTAATTTGTTAATCCTAAATGAAATACAGAATTATAGTTTCAATGAGAACGCAAAGATGTAACTTCAGATTTATCCGTAGTCACACAAAGTTTCAATGAGAAGGGCAAAATTGTAATTTCAACTTTTATCCTCAGTTACACAGTTTTTATATGGATCTCTTTTTAAATAAAAAGTTTTTTGTTGACCCCTTGAATGAGCTAAATTTCCGGCGAATCTTTGGCAGTTAAACCCGCGGCTGAGATAAAAATACAACCACTAATATCAGTTCGAACTGGAGGAAGGGTTTATGAACGAAACTTTAGAGACACCGAACACAAGTCATAGTTGCATAAGTACAGTATTCTCCGTCTAAGGTTTAAACCAGAGGGTTCAGGATTATAGTGAATCCATTTCAATAAAGGAGCTAAGATTACTTATAATGTCTGTTTCTTTGTTTAAGTTGGTCTTGTTCTCCTTCTCTGGCAGAGAATTGAAGTTTCATAATGGGGAGAAGAAAGTTCACGGGCAAGCCCACTGGCCACCGTCGGTTCCCTACTCTCGAGCAGATGAGTATGTACACGTGCTTTTGTTCCCTTTAAATTGGTACTTCGTACAGATACAAGATTAAATTTCCAGTCTTGTTTGGGAGCGGAGGCGGGGATGTTTTGAAATTTTATCTTAACTGTTTGTTATCCTCGAGTTCAGCTTTTTCAAGGTTGGGGCATTGTTTAATTGAAGTTCTCTTATAATATCCTGAAATTAATTTTGTAAGACGAGTGTTATGGTAAAGAATTGTTATTTTGACTGAGTACTGATTCTACTTCAGTCCTAAACAAATGTGTGAAACGCTTTCCCTTTTGATTTTAAGAAGTAAATACATGCGATGCCTATAAAGCTACGGAACAATGAGGGAAGCTAAACTTTGGTTGGTTGATTCGACCAGTTCTTTGATGATCAGATCCTCTACTTGATTAGGTTGGATTTAGAATAAAGTTTTGAAATCACCTAGACTCTGAGGAAACAATTGAAGAAACGGGGATCTTATAAAATAGTGAACTATTGACAAGCTTCACCAAGGTCAGAGTGGATAAATCATAAATCTTAGCTGTAGACTTTTTCTGATGGGAAAATGGTAATTTCTGCACTACTTAAATTCAATTGGTAGGAAATTGAACGTTAGAGTTTTGAAGCTTTTAGAAGATCCTATTAACTGTAGAAGCTGAAGAACCAAGCTTCATATGCAGAAGTGCTTTGAGCATAAGCTGCATCCTTTTATCTGATAAACAAAAAAGTAGGTGAGATTAGATGATACATAGAAGACCTTGAACACTGGCAGACTAGTATTGGACTTTATCCTTTTGCGCTTGATGGAATTGGAATGGGTCACAATTAGTTATGATCGACACAATCTAGAAAGTTGTTTTGGCTTGTCTATGTCTGCGTGGAAACTTTGATGCATGGAGCCACCAATGTATATGTCTTGCGTTTTACTAGAAAATGTTTTTTTTACTAACGCTTAGGCTTTCACCCATTGACTCTAATCCATGAATTCAAAGTAATTCTTCAAAACTCATCCTTGATTTTAATATTATTGCATGTGAACCACTTCTGAACAGATTAATGCACTTCTGAACAGATTAATGCTTCAGTATTAATGAAACCTTACATCTGTGGATGTCTTCTTATGAAGTATTTCCCCGTGTCTCCACCCACGAACACACGCCACCCTCCCCCCCACCAAAAAAAAAGAAAAAAACAGAGAGAGAGAGAAATCCCCACGCATTTTCTTTTATTTCTCCGTGTTGTAGGGCAGGGGTAGGGGTGGAATCCAGGCTGGTGTTTTTTTTATTCCTGCTACAGCAACTAACTCTGCTTTTTTCTTTTGCCCCCCCCCCCCCAAGCCACCCGTTGGGTCTAATAATTAAGTGGCCGGTACATCGGCTTCTCATCACACGTTCAAACAGGTAATTCAGTTTTCTATATATTTTTACTTTTTTATTTCATTTTAACTGTGGTTTCTGGAAGGTAAGAATTTTGGCTTTGGATTCAATTCTCTTAAAATGTTTAATGTTTGTTACAAATTATAGAGCTACAATCTCTGCATTCTGCAATTAACAATTTATTAAAAAAAAAAAAAACCAAAAAACTGTTCTTTTCTGCTGCTTAAAATTCTTGTGATTGGAGGTTAAGAACTCCGATTATGGAGAAAATGCCCTGCCTAAAAAATTTAGTTGGGTGTAAAGTACAATTTATTATCTTTTAATAATAAATGCCCTGCCTAAAAAATTTAGTTGGGTGTAAAGTACAATTTATTATCTTTTATTTATTATCTTTTAAAGAAGCTGCTGGTAGATTAAGAAATAACAAAAATAAAACGATGATTACAGTAGTGACCTGTTCTTCTGTGGTGAGTCCATGATACAACTGGACCTTCACTAAAGTATTAGGTAAATGTTAGTGAGGGCGTGGGTTATAATTTGGCAGCTGGCTGCTGATATGCATGTCCCTAATATGTGACGCCCTAGTCGTTGATTCTATTCATTTTGCTCTTTGTGCTGTATTTCCATAGCATGCTCATCATTTTTAAGTGATAATCATAATAGTGGGGTAATCTGGATCCAGGAATATAATCCAAGTACAGCTATGCATTTCATACACTCTCTTTTGCATACTTGTCAACAAGTTATTGTATATTACCAGGAAGAAGCCGAGGTGGAAGAAGATGAGAGATCTGAAGAAGAGTCTGAAGAGGAATCTGAGGAAGAATCTGAAGTCAGTGAACTATGGCTATTTGCTGTTTGTAAAGCTATTTTCTTTTGTATTTGTGTAGTGATGACCTCATTTTAAAATGAAATGGCTAGATAAATAAATATTTTCTTTGTTTTTGGTCTATTGACAGAAGAAGAATGGAGCCCAAGGTATTGTTCAAGTTGAGAATCCGAATTTCAGCAAGCCAAAGAACCTGAAAGCTAGAGATGTTGATATACACCATGCAACTTAGTTATATACTCAGTAGTTATTACTGTTATCAAACTCTCATTTTGCTTTTCTGTGGTCAGATGGAGAAAACAACAGAACTCTCCTGACGTGAAAGGTTCGTTATCTTTTTAAGTTTTTGGAGCAAAATTTCATTCTTCTACTTGATTTTCTTTTCTCTTTTCATTTGCGATAGCTCTGCAGCCAGATTGGAATAAGGAAACCAACAAGCTTCCATTCCTTTCCTGTAGGCTTATCCTCTTGCATGGCTCTTTTCATCTGTCCTGGTAGTAGAATGTTTTCATCAGCTGAGATAATCTTCTGCATACTCTGAGGAATGCAACTATGTCTAAAGCTGCTACCAGCTTGGCATTTCCAAGGAAAGGGGAAGGGGTAGTTCAGTTTTGGGGTTGGTTATGTGGTGTACTACTAACCTAAGGATTGATCTGACAGTTGAGTTTGCACATTAGAAGTAACTTTACCTTTATTGTTGTGTGCATCGATTTGCATTTTTGGGACACTAGGATATGGATGAAACATAATGAAACACAGCCACTTTGAGGTTTCCTCTGAAATTCAACATTGGAAGGGAGCCACCATGAAGTGGCATGTCGCTGTGGGTTCCAATAATGTTGATTACATATTTTGTCTATTTTGTTATTTATTTTTCGAAATCTAGAAACTTTTAGTTTCGAGGTCATGGCTATGTGCCTTACTGCCTATACCTGTATAGACTGATGCAAAATGTGCTTGATGATTATTATTGAGTTATAAATGAAGGCAGAAATGTTTCTTGGAAATTATGTAATTTCTTTGAAGCATAAGTTTTTTGAGGTGTCAAAAATGCAAACTTAACTTTAAAGCAGTGAAAATGTGTAACGCCACTCTGAAGTTCGAATATATCAGCTTTCCTGAATTTTGAAAATTTGTGGCTGTTAAGAGTTTACTTTTTGTGCTATCAATAACAGAGAGGAGATTGAGAAACAGAGAGCTCATGAAAGGTACATGAGGCTGCGGGAGCAAGGGAAGACGGAACAAGCAAGGAAAGATCTAGGCACGGTCGTTGGATCTGCTCTAGCATTTTGTTTCTTACAGGAGAAGATGCTATTAGAGAGATACTAAAAAGAGGGAAACTGTAGTGAATCTACTGTGACTCTGTATAGGTCAGGTAGGGACTTGTTGGGTTGATGTGTTGTAGGATTGTGGTTGTCTTGAGTGATTATTTGCTTGGTTTCAAGGATGGATGGAACTTCTGCCTTTTCATTTCATCCAAAATCAACCCCATGTCTCTGGCCGTACATTGAGAGTCGGGAAACCAAATTCGGGAGGCAGAAAGTATTTTATTAGGTGTCCAAACCTTTAGCTGAAATAACTTTCCAAATGGCAAGTGAAATGAGGACATTTCTCTTAAATTAACATTTTCTTCGCCTTTTGAATGGAGTACCAAATAGTTTAAATCTGTGGCAAACAACCCTTAGCTTTTGCTGCATAACCATTGAACTCCCTGCAATCCCTCGCCGACACTGGAGTTTGTAGCAGACGCTTCTGTTCAGTATTCTCAAAGAAACAAAATGGCCTACTTATGGGATTATTTATTGTTACCTGTGTTTTACAATACTGAAGTGAGCTAAGATCTTATAGCACATCTCAAGTTTGACAACCTTTTATCTCCTCTTTCTTAGGAGAATTTGCATTTTGTGAATGATAGTTTTCTTAATTTTGCAGATCGTTTGGCTCTTATAAGGCAACGAAGAGAAGAAGCTGCTAGAAAGCGAGAAGAGGAGAAATCAGGTAGATGCAAAGTTTGAAAAGGAGGAAATATGCGTCGAGGCGTTTTTCCTTGATGAGGCAAGACGTATGCCTTGAGGCTATTGAGGCGTAAGCCTCTTAACAAATCGATATAAATAAGTTTGAACGTTGTAAAACAAATAACTTATTTCAGGAAAAGCAAAATAAATTGATCAAACTTCTAGTGCGTACATCATCACATGTTATTGTGAAAATCTCATAGTTAACAGAACATGATTAGCTGGCAAGAAAAAAGGTAACATGCCTCTTGAATATCGAGATTTCTGGTCGAAACAAAGCAAATTGTTGTAGAAGAAACGATAGAAAAACAAGAAGATATATCTATATGATGTGAACTTCCTTGCCTCCAAATTTCAACTTATTGGGTTAAATTTTTGAATTGTTAAACAAAAATAAATAAACAAAACAATCAAAATAGTATGCCAATTTAAAGGCTTACGCCTATTGAGCTTTGAGGTGCAACCATAGGTGTGCGCCTCGTCTCCGAAGGCGTAAGCCTCTGAGGAAATTGCCTCAGAGTAGTGCCTCAAGGCATTATACAACCGCCTCAGGTCGAGGCGGGTTCTGAGACGAAACTCCGCCTCGCCTTTTGAAACTATGGGTAGATGTCTTCATTAGTAGTACCTTTCTATTTCCTTTGGATTTTACACTTTGATCTTACTCCACTTCTTGCTCCATGCAGCCAAAGAGCATAGGAAGTTGGAAGCTCGTAAATGATATTAGCTAGCTCCGAACATGGAAATCACGTTCAAGAACTTTTGATTGTCCATGAAAAATTTTAAGTCTATTGGTTAAGCATTATTATTGTCCTCACCTGGCAATTGTTACTACCCTACCCTTTATTGTATTGCCATTTGCCCATCTTTGGTTGTTTTCAGACTATCACAGCATTCTGTACTTCTAAGAACCCCATTTTCTGTATAGGAGATGGTATATAATATACAAATTACATGGACAAAAAATATCTGTTTTATATATAAAGTAGGCATTTAACCCCCCCAGGCCGCGTAGGCGGGGGCGGGTGGGCTTCTTCTTCTTATTTTAAATGATAAAAAGCCTTGAGAATATGTTGGGCCACATCCTCCGAAATTTCTAAGGAATCATGGCCGGGTTCTTTACGGAGTCTAGTTTTCAATGAGATGTTGTCATGTGGTGTGTGTCAGGTGAAATGTCAGTCTGTGATTCGAGACCGGACTCTGTAAGGAACTCGACCTTGTTTCCATAGCAGGACCGCACATTCCTATGCTGTGAGGGATGTTTCTGTAATCTGTGAATTAGTTTGTTACGCTGGGGTGAATTGGTGCAATTGGGCATTGTAATTTACTCTTTACCAAGGGCGAAATTTCAACTACCAGTGATATTTCTGTCTTGATCTGGAGGTAGGGAAAATTATAAACAATAAGGATCAGAAAAAAGAAAAAAAAAATTGTGGAACAAAGTTTTTGGTTCATACTTTATAATTATAATAATAAATTGGATTAGACTAATTAGAAATTAGAATATTGAATTTTTTGTGTTGGAAAGAGAAGTGAAGTTTGGTAAAAATATCTTTCGTCATATGGAGACTAGTGTACAGGTTTTTATTAGCCTGTAAGAGTGAATATTCAAAGAGATGGTGTAAAAGTTATCATTCGGGTTACAGTCTGCATTTCCAGGGTTTATGGACATACTTCATATGCTGCTCATTTTGGTTTATTTGCCCAATTGTTTGGTCGCAGCAAGTCGGTGATAAATAATTGAATGGATAATGGGTGAATTTTGTTGGTTATAACCAAGAGTTTATAGTTTGAGGATTTCTTATCAGTATATTATAACTTTTTTGGAATCTAATCATCACTATTGCTAATCACTATCACTAATCACTAATCACAAATAGTGAGGAAACCTAATTTAGCACCATATGGTATCACTATCAGAAATCACATATAGCGACTACACCTAATTTAGCACCATATGGTACCACTATCGCTAATCACAGATAGCGACTAGACCTAATTTAGCACTATATTGTATAGTACCATATAGCCACGTGACAATAGATTATTAATAATTATTATTATTATTATATAATCTACTGTACATAAAAAGAGGAATAAGTGGGAAATTTTTAAGTTTCCATTTTAACCCTACATTCATTTTTTAATTTACATTTATACCCCTATTTAACTTAACTAATTTTACTTTTAATTGTTGTTAATATTTTTAATCAATTCATAAATGATGTTAACTTTTGATATTCCAAGTCTTTTTCTTCGTTTTTAAACTTTCACATGGTCCACGAAATTAAATTTTTATTAAAAAATTAATTTAATCTAATTAATAGATAGCCGATTGATGCTCAAAATAAAATAATAATAATAAATCGTCTATTTAGAATAATAATTTAAAGAGTTTTTTTTTTGAAATAATATAATTTAAAGAGTTATATTATGCTTTAAATTCATTTTATATGTCAGCATATCAATTAAAATTAATTAATAGAATCTAAAAAGTACACATATACCCATTCAATTTGTCACTCTAAAAACAATAGAATCTAAAAGAAGAAATAACGTGAGATCTTGGATTAGCTTTTTTTGTTGACTGCACTTATTTTGATTTACTTGATATTAAATTACTTATAATAAAGTTTTCTTGCCATCGACACAACATGGTCCTTTTTTCTTACACATTTTTACAGTTAGCCAACAAATTTCAAAATGGTATTTTAAATACATTTAAATATAATTCACACTTTATATAAGACATACAACGCACGAATTTATTACTCTCAATATATAAAAGTCTGGATCAAAAAATAGCGTTTGATT
The DNA here is from genome assembly GCA_963692815.1 of Nyctanthes arbor-tristis. Classification (NCBI taxonomy): domain Eukaryota; kingdom Viridiplantae; phylum Streptophyta; class Magnoliopsida; order Lamiales; family Oleaceae; genus Nyctanthes; species Nyctanthes arbor-tristis. Next base: position 9,687 of record CAVNYN010273140.1, on the reverse strand, counting down.
TCCTATTGTACCTGTACTGATCCTTTCTAATTCCTTATTTGCCTTTAACTCATTTTAAAAAAGGAAAAAGAAACTCTTCATTTCTCAGGTTGAAAAAAAAAATCTTCATTTTATAGGTATCATGCATTATGGAGAAGAATATGTAATATATATGTCTAGTTGAATGTCTCAACTTGAAGTTTAATATAAGCTAATTTTTAAGAGTGTGAATTCGTAGTAAATTTAAAAAATAACATGTAAAAAGTCTAGTTTTACTTCTTTCTTTTTATGTTTATTTTTTTTTGTATTTGCCACCAACACCCCAATCTTTTATTTATACTAGATTTTCATCATTGTGTTGTATAAGTAGAGTTCTAAAGGAATTTCATCCATTAAATTAACAAAATTGTGTTTGTCGGGCTTACTGTCATGAAGAAACTAAAAACCACAACCTGCATGGAATTAATGTGCATCCTACATTTGCAAATAGTATGCAATCAATTCTTTATTTTTATGACATAATTTTAAATTCTTATTATTATTTCATCGTCATCTCGTTGAACAAATAATTTTTTTTATTAATCCTTATGTTTTATTTCCTTTAAAAACAATAAAACCCGATAGCAAAATTCTATATTAATTTCACAGCTGTGCATTTATGGACATACTATACTTCACATACGTGCGTTTCACGGACACATTATAGTGACAAAGTGAAATACAATTGAGTAAGAGAACATAAAATCATGAAATTATATGATTGAACAAAGTAAAATTGAAATCCACTAGGCAAATATGAGATATATCGAACCAAAATGTAATACATATATAGAATCCCAAAATAAAAATATTAAATTAAATGATTAAAAGGAAAAATATAATAATATTGAAATCTAGATTGATAGATTACTATTTTCATGTAATTCAAATCCATTAGACAAATATAAGATATATCTAACCAAAATGTAATATATACATAGAGTCTCAAAGTAAAAATATTAAATTAAATGATTAAATGAAAAAGTATAATAATTGAACCAATAATTTTTTTATTAATTGTTATTTTTTATTTCCTTTAAAGACAATAAAACCCAATAACATAATCTATATTAGTTTTACACTCGTGCATTTTATGGACATATTATGCTTCACACTTGTGTATTTGTAATTTTGTTCACCCACTCACTGTGGGTTGAGTTACAAAGCCCACTTCTGACGTGACGCACACGTGGCCACCATGTGTGTCGGCTATATGTCAGAAGTGGGCGGGGTTATGTGAGTGGGTGAACCGGACTCTGTGTATTTCAGAGACATATTATACTGACAAAATAGAATATAATTGAATAGGAGAACATAAAATGATTAAATTATACAATCGAAATTAAAATATATTAGGCAAATATGATATATGTCTGACCAAAATGTAATATGTAGATAGATGCTTAAAATAAAAATATTAAATTAAATGATTAAAAGGAAAAGTATAATAATAAGGAAAAGTAATATTGAAATCAATATTGATATATTATCTATTTTCATATAATTTAAACTCATTAGGTAAATGTGAGATATATCTAACCAAAATGTAATATGTAGATAAAGTTCTATAATAAAAATATTAAATTAATATGTAGATAGAATTTCAAAATAAAAATATTAAATTAAATAATTAAAAGAAAAAGTATAACAATAAAGAAAAGTATAATAATAGAATAATGACGTCAGCAAGTTGGTTTTTTAAAGAAGTCAGACAATTAGCAGTATAATTATTTGTAATTGTGCCTGACAATTAAAGTGAGCCAGACAAACTCTATTTTTATATAATATATATATATATATATATTTCACTCAATTGTATCTAAATTGCATTTATAACTTTCTAATTTGCTTCAGTTTAGTTTCATAATTTATTTAATTTGATTTTTAAAATTAAAATTACATAATTAATATCTTTATTTAAAACAATTCAATTGACTCATAATTCTTTTTACATTTCAATTTTGATCAATTCTATCTGAGAAAAAATATTTTCTTTATTTCTGTGTTATTTATTTTTTTCGATGTAATTTGATAATACAATAACATACACAGTCTAGACCTAATATGATAGTTCAAGTAATAAAGAGCGTCCCTTACTAGGACGAAATCCTGACTTCGAGCCTATACCCTCTCTCGGGATTCCCCCAATTGTATTTAAAAAAAAAGTACATTATTTGAGATTCAATTGATAAATCACGTGCTTTACTTGAGACTAGTTTAACAAAAATTACAAGATACTTTCCTGAACTTTAATTAACCATTTTTCAGTGAGTAGTGTGCTCATTGACGGGCAGTTTTTGCGATGCACGCTACCAACAATACAAAGCGTCCAAAGTTGTAACTATTTTTCCATTACTGGGGCACTTGGCAGTATTTTAATGATAGTGTGCATTCTGAAAGTTGTCCACTGTGAGCATTTAGAATGAAAACATTTAAAGACGAGATGTTTAGTACTGTTACGGCACTAGATTGATGACGTGATATAATATCATCCGCTGATATGATTTGAGTAGATTGTATTGACATGCTGATATTATATCACATTACTATTTAATATCGTTATGCCCCTTTATCACATTACTATTTAATATCATTATTTCCCTTTAATCATTAACAGCATTTAGAAGTTATAAAATGGTAGACTCTAATGTCTACTATTCGACTACATGAAAAGATTATAGAAAGGTTTGACAGATAAAAAAAAATATAGTTAAATTTTCAAGTCCTTTTTCTTACTTAAAAAATATAGATAAAGACATCGTGCTGACCAACGGGCATTGGAGCATATCTGGATACAAATAATTTCATATTTGTTTTCTTTAAAGTACAATTACAAATATGTATCATAGCAGCACAAATGCTCATAGATACTTATAACACAACACCAATAAAATCAACAATACAAACTCACATATAGTGGAAATACACACTACAATAAAATGTAAAAAATATCCTATACAGGAGAATCGAACCTGAGACCTCTAAATAGAGGTCCCAGTACCTCAGTCTAGTCCCTTAACCAAATGGGCTAGGCTTCGTTGGCAAATAATTTCATGTTAAGAGGTGCTAAAAAAAATCGTCTCTGCTTTTTGTTTGGACTTATTTGGAGGGCAATACTTTAATTTCCTTTGGTTTATATATATATATATGTATCATAGTTTGGACACCGTAACAAATGATTTGATCATTCGCTTGGTTTACAAAAATGAAATAGTAGTACATGATATGGTTTGAAAAGCTCGAAACTGTCTTAAATGCAATTTGGTTCGCATCCAGCTTTTTACTTGTTTGGTTTACCCAATTTGTCCCATTAAAATAGGCAATAAGAAATTTTTACACAAATTAAAAAAACATATGAAATTGTAAACTAAACTTTTTCTATATTCTTTCTATTTTATCCTTGCACTAATTAAGTGGCACAACAGGTAAATTATCCTTGGAACTAGGTGTCCAGATTCATTCGCCAGAGTCTGGCGCGCATGCCACATATGAGTCTGGCGACGTAAAGCCACCAAACTCTAGTTGGAGATCAATTTTGGTTGAGCTAGTATCTTTTTTTTTTTGTATTTTTATTTTTATTTTTTATGTTCTAAGAAAACTTCTAGTGAAGGGGAAAAACTTAAAGGGGAAAAAATCTATTTTCAAATAATAAGAATGCTTCCGATGTGGGGTTTGGATACCACCCATCCGATGTAAGGGCCAAAAGCCCCTTTTTGAGGGTGAAAAAAACCCAAACGAAGGGTAAAATTTGGCCTCTCGTTTGGGTCCCCCAGTCAATTTCCCTTTTTAACCTTTTTTTTCTCTTCCATTTTGCCTCCCACATTGGAAATGCTCTAAGAGCATTCCCAATATTGGGGGGGGGGGGACCCAAACAAAACCAAGTCATTTGGAGGGGGAAAACCCATTTGAGAAGCCAAATTTGACCCAAATTTAGAGAATTCCCCCTCCAAATCTTGAGCCCAAAAATGTTATGCAAATCAATAATATTCTGCTATGTGTCCAATTTTAATTGTATAAAAAAACAATTATTAAATAGGATGTGAAAATTTTGAATTTTGTGACAAATGAAACATTAAATAAGAGCAAAATTTATTGTCTATGTGTAACAAAACAAATGAGATTTCAATTTATATTTTCAAGTATATGTACAATTCCAAAGTCGTTTAAAAAGTTAAAAGGTGACGTTAAATCTACAATGGCCGCTAACCTCGTCACATAAATAGTAGATACATTTTATCTCTAACTATCAACATTAACATATTATAATGCATTGTAAAAAATATCTAAAAATCTAAAACCATATTTCCTTCCCATGTATTATTTGGAAATGAGTTTTTTCGCCCTAATTTTTTCCACTTAGGTTTTTTCCCCTTGACTTTTAGCCCAACATTAAGAATGCTCCAAGTAGGGGATTTTTATTATTTTTTTTTTTGGGGGTGGGAATTTTCCCCGAAGGTGTACCAGAATGACACTACTCTTTGGCATTCAATACGGAGAAAACTCTAAATTTGGGTTCCCCTACCCCCTCACACCAACCCAAACAATGGAAGGAGAAAAGGCGAAGGTGCTCCAATCTCTAAAAAAAGGGTTTACGCCTAACACCATTTCCAAAAGTGGGGAAAACTCAAATTTGGTTTCCCCCCACCGTAATCATACTTTTATGCGGAAATCTTTACAATGACAGGGGATGAAATGTCTATTTTGATGTTTAGACTTTAGCACTCCAATTATCTTGAAATGAATTTCCTTAATAACATATGTTAAATAAATGTCTTTAGTCGTCAGTTAAATAGAAAACTAAACTCTCAATAAGAAAATTGAACCACATAATTTTTTTTAAAAACAAGTTTGGGATAGATGAAAATAGAAAACAAGTTCTATCTTAATGGAATAGGGAGTGTTATTGAGTTCAGATCTAGCGCCAGACATATAATGGTATACGTATGATGTTAGCTCATTTTCGAAGTATTATTATCAATGTAACAAAAGTGAAAAACATGGAAGGGAAAAAGGAAGCATGGAAAAACTCAAAAAAACAGTGTTAGGTATATGTTGAGTTGTTTCAAATGTTGTCTCACTCCTCCTAAATTGGAAAAATCAGTCAGCCGTCTGACCTTAAAAATGATGTTCAAACTCAGAAATAAGCCATAACTTGGCCAGAGAGCAGTTTGGATAAAAATCTTTCACAGTAAAAGTGACATTTTGGATTGAAAATCCCATTCATTCTTCAGTCTTTGAATATGATTATCAATCTGATCCTCAATCACACACACTGGGTGATCCATGTGACGTTATAAATCAAAGAATATTTTTCAGCAATGATATTTCAACATCACTCAACTTCAAATCAATCACAAAAGCCAACAACACATTGGTTAATTATTATGTAAAGAAATATTTATTATTATTTTCTACACCTCCACTGTGTGCGTCTCTACCTCCCTCACTGTGTGTGGGTAAAGTAGACAATAAACACTGTACTGTTCCCACCATTTTGCACGGAACCATCATCCACCACTCAACCTCTCACTTGTTTGACCACCGCTCGAGAATAAGTTGATTTTTATTGAGTCAAATCAAATTCTGTTTGTTGACAGTCGTGTTTAATATACAAAGTTCGTTCTGACTCAATGGAAGCACTCTCAAGAATAATGTCCACGTATATATGGATATATAGGTAATATTTAATATTTTTCTTTAACCAACAACTTGGTTTTTATAAAAACCAACTTCATTGTATGACCCAATAAGTCACCTCTCCAATCGCTAATTTTAATGAACCAACGGCTAATTTTAGAAAAGAAATGTAGATAATATGCATTGGTTTGCAAGTGTGACAAGGTCTTGTGACAAATTCATTAGAATGAATGTCGGCAAGGTTCATACGTCGGCAGGGCTGATATTCTATCTTCATTAACAGGTGATAGCTTGTCTGCATCGGTGATGTTAACCTTGTCCATTTCAAACTTGTAAACTGGAGTTTTTCACGTGAAGTCCTGTTCGTAGATCTGATAACTACTCACCGTCTCTTGCTATAATTTGGACCTGGAAAAAAGGGGCTCTTTTTTCTTGTAGCTTGTGGTCATTCACGGACAGTGACAAAGTGTTCTAACAAAACATAAAAAATGTGAAAAAGTGTTGAAACCAAGAGTCAAAACAAATATGAAAATGTCTGCCTAGACAAATTTCTTAAAACACTAGCAATAGGGTCTAACGATGTACAATCAGACACAATGGTCCATTCAGTTACTGGTTACCTACATGCATAGCTTATTTGATTGTCCTGCACTTTTATCAGGGATGAGATAGGACTTATCTCAAAGGAGAGGTACTTTGGTTACGAACAGTATATGATTTTCATATATCTGTCAAAAATGTCACAAAATAAGATTATAAAATAATAAAAAAATGGTTAAACACTATAGATAGGATTTCATAGTCTGGAAAACTTTGAAAACAATCAAAAATTGGATTTAACTGTTGAGGTGATATATAAGAGCTTCGTCGTTAAAGACCAAAATGTCCCATTTTACTATTTTAGAAATACTTATTATTAAAGACATATTTGTATTAATATGATCAAATAATTAGAATTATGAACGGTACGATGATCGTTGAAAAGAACACTCCCTTATTATCGCGATATATACATGTCTAGATCAATGAGAATAACATTGCATTTTAAGCAAACAATTGGAATAATGTAGGCCGATTCCATTCATATTCTACTTCATGTGCCACAAAATAGAGTAATATATATTAGATTAAATGGAAAAACATACTGGCAAAAGCAAAAACTTAATCCCTAAAAAGGCAAATTAGAGGATTTATGAAACAAATTAAAGTCTGAAAACACAAAGGAAAAAAACCAAGAAACTAAAGATAATAGCCAGCATCCTTCTTCCTTTCTTCTCCTATTCTTGTTTCAACTTCCTCTAAATCTGTAAATTAAAGCATAAAGAAATGAATTAAAAGAACAAAACATAAACTAAAAAAACAGTAATAACAGGGAAAAAATGGGTACCAAATCAATTGTCCTGTCAACTGAGGAAGAAGAAAAAGTGCGCGTAATAAGGTAGTAAAAAGCTCCATGGGAGAGTGGGTGTAGAGTAACCCCCCATTCATTGGTGAGTACAGGCTGACCAGATGAGTGTACCAGCACTGCTTCTTCACCAAATGCCTCTCTTACATTGAATGGTATTCCTGATGATACTTCAAAGCACACATCATTGATATAAACCGTCGACTTTGTGGGTCCCCCTCCTCCTCCTCCTGACTCGCCTATACCTGCACCTGCACACATCAAATCATATCATCAACTTCCTCCTCCTCCTGCTTTTTCTTGCTTGCTTGCATGCCCTCTCGTAAACAAAAGGAACCAATTCACAAGTCAATCCATGCACAGCTTCTAAGGGACAGATTACATGAATTGCGGATCACAGACATTTCTCTATCCTTGTCCTTTTCCAAATATGATATAATATTTTCATACATAACGTATGGAGAGAGAGAAAAAAAATGTTAAAAGAAGAAAAATATATTTCCATAGGAAAACAAACCTTGAACGTGATGCGGTGGAGATGGAACCGATAAGAAGCTGGGTGGGACAATGTCAAGATGAGTAGCGGTTGGAGCTGAAGTTACACTGTAACTTATCAGTTCCTGCATTTTGATTTTGTCATCTACTTCGGGCTTCTTTGGAGAAGGTGCATGGTTCATCAACATCAAATCACCTAGAAGAAAGTTGGAGCAATTTCCAACCGTGTGATCAATAACATGATCAGGAACAGTACCAGAGACATCTGAGAAAGAAAGCCCTTGAGTGAAAACAGCACCGGATCCTCCTCCGGAGGATTGTTGGACGGTCGGGAAAAGAAAGGGTTCTGTCAAGAAATGATCAGTTTGAGTCTGGAAAAAGGGTTGGTTAACTGAAGCTGTTGGAGAGTTTGATAAGTCCATAACATTGGGCGAGCTTGAACCGGCAGAAAAGGGTTTTTCCGTTGAATTGAGGGAAGATTTATCTGAAGAGGAAGAAGAAGAATTAGATGGAGCAGTTCCAGGGTTTTTCTTGGTGTTCTGAAGGTGGCGCTGCTTGTGTTTGCTTCTTGATTTTCTGTTTTGGAACCAGTAGAAAACATTTGCATCTCCAACTTGACCAAATTCTTGTAATTGAGCTCTTATTTTCCTAATCTCATCCCTTGGAGGATTCACCATCCCGGAGTTGAATATCGCTTCCAGTATGCGGATTTGCTCCGGCTTTGGGTTCCATCTCGGCTTCGGGTCAGGGGTCCTCTCTTCTTCTCCTCCTGAAACCGCTGAATCAAACAGTGAAATTCAAAAAGGTTCAGGAAAATTAACTCAAATTCCAAAATCTTCAAAAAGATGTACGAAATCATCACATACCTAAAGCGTAAGGAGATCTGTGGCAAGAGTTCATGTCATGCTGCCATTGGTGGTTGTTGCAGGGCTTGGATTTGAACATGCTAGGCCAGTGTCTATTTGATGAAGCCATGAGCGTTACAGTGAAAGCTATTAAATTGCCAACACAAAAAGCCCTTTTGTTCCCCTGCTTTTATAGACTCCTCACCTACTCCTCTTCCAGTTTACTGTGAATTAGTTAATTAATTATAATCAAAATAGCGGTCATCTCCATCAGCAAATGACCAAAAAAACAAAAAAGAAAGAAAGGTAATATATATGAAGGAATAAAAAAGACAAAACCCGCAAGAAGAATTGCCTGCAAAACTTTAAACAAAAATGGAAAGGAAATTAAATGTAAAGGGGAAGAAGAACAGTATAAGCCCATACGCTCTACATACCTTATGAATTTGCATTAAAACTGGGAATACATGTTTCTTGTGTCATGGTACAATCCAATTCCTACAGATGCTGGGGCTTATATTAGAATCTTCTTCAGAGGAGACAGTGAAAGCTCTTAATACGCAAACTTGCTGGGAAGGCACAGCAGAAGAGTAAGAGTAAGAGAGAGACTTGTGTTTCTGATCAATTTGTCTCTTTGGTTTTTAGGGTTTCTGTTTTCCTCACTTCAAGTTCAGTTTGCAGAAGGCCACTAAAGGGGGGGAGGGGGGGATAGAGAGGGAGTTGAAGGGTGTGTAGGCGTTTGTGAGGAGATTATTTTTCTAATGCAAGAATAAATAGAGGGGGTTGAGTGTGGAATGGAGGGCTGTTTGAAAGTCAAGAAATGCACCTAGGGTTTGTGAAACAATTTTTATTAATACTAATAATTAAAAAAAATTCAAAATAATATGTAGGAGAAAATTTTTTTCAAAAAAGTCAAAATTAAGACTTTTTTCGGGACGCGATGAAGAGATAGCATGTAGCTCTAAACTCTACTATATATCGTCTCAAAATATCTTTGATAAAGCAGCTACATATCTATCATTTAGAGAGCTCGAGTGAAAGTAAAGTTGGAATTTATAATTGACCAGCAATTTACCAAGTAGTAACTTAATTTGGCTGATTGGGAAAGTGAAAGGCCTATAAGTGTACATGAGATTTTGATTTGTAGAATTGAATGAATGAAGGAAACAAAGAAAATTGAATACTAGTATTGTTTTTGGTGATATTAATTAATGGCATATTTTGACTCCTGGAAAGTGCATTCTTTGAGAAAATGTTCATTCAGAAAGTAAGTTGGAAAGACCTTTT